>CAEFZY010017901.1:0-31221 GCA_903066815.1 Brachyrhaphis roseni | reverse complement strand
ACCTGCTGCCGCGATCGACTCAAAACCTTCCCGCGATCGACCGGTAGATCGCGATCGACCTTATGAGCACCCCTGCTCTAAACTCTACAATTACTGCAAAGAGAACAAACTGTCTAATCTAACCGTGAACTGCTACACTGCATCACCTGTTTCAGCTGGAAGACTCCGCCGGTGCGGACGTCCTTGGCAGGAAGAACCTCTACGGCAGTGAAGTCTCCCGCGTCGTTCAGCTCCATCAGCTGCACCCACAGCTCCAGCCGCCGGGTCACCTCGCTCCACCTACGTTACAGCAGGTCATCAGGGCACTGCTTGACATTGTTCTGACTCTGACAGATGTGAGGAGATTTTAGGGGAAACGCTCTACTGGATCTTGCAGTTTGGTACACAGCTCAAACAAGTATATTCTTCGTTTCTGCCCTGTTAGGGTGGGGTGTGTAGGCAGTTTGTGTGTTTCAACCTCTCTCTGAGGGATCTGGTCTTGGCTTGAATCACTCCCAGGTCCCACAGCGCCAGGTTCCTGCGGTGGTTGGTCTGCTTGTGGCCATAAACCTCAATGGCCACCGCGCCGTCAGCCAGGAACTCCAGCGAGTCCTCGGATGCTGGAACAGATAACTCCTGAACACAGAACAACAAAACGGTCGCCGTGTTTTTTTCCTCTTAGCTACTGCTTTCTCCGTCTCAATTGCTTCAATTTTCTGCATCATTCATCACCTTGGTGCTGTCAAAGACTACGGTGCACTGCGGGTCTTTGGAAGCGGACGACGAGCCGGATGACCCCAACTCTGGAGCGGTGAACACCGGCTCCTCCAGCCCCCAGAAGTGATAGTGGCAAAAGACGAAGTTGGACAGGTGGCGAGGGAGACCGGTGGCCTGGAGGATTTTCACCTGAGAGAGACACGGCTCATTACGTAGAGGAAGAGACGACACATCAGTCTGACACAATAACGAGTGATGGGACGCAATTAAACCCTTAAATTGAGTTAAATGCAGGGTCTGTAATCAATTAATCGCATTTAACAAAGAAAAAAAACGACAAAATAAGCTACATTTTCAATTAAAATCCCCTTTTTTGCTGCTAAATTATTGAATAAGTTCTGAGTTTATTTTATATTTTGTTGTCCCCAATGCAGCAAGATGACATTGATGACTGATACATATTTAGCATTGAGATGCTATTTTAGGCTTGATTAGCTTCTCTGCTAGTCTAATGCCTTCTAGCACAGCTTGAACACAACAATAGCCTTTTCCAGCGTCCAATCAGATTGGTATTTGAAGCTAACATTAACCCCCAGTGGGCCAAAAGAAGCAACTTCATCATCCATTCCTGTGAGCAAATGTTGCTTGTGCACCAGATTTATGGGGAATCTTTGTATGTAAAAAAAAAAAAAAAAAAGAGGGATTGTTACAATTCTTAATACGTAAAAATCTATGGACAAGGGAGTAAGAAAATGGATGGATGAATTTAACATTAATATGTGTTACAGTCCTGACAATAATGGATTGTACTAATCTGTTAGTATAGAAATGAATAAACAGGAAGCCAGTAAGAGGTGTAAATTTGCCTTCATCTCACCACACAGTCCAGTTTGCGCTCTTGCAGCTCCCCGTTCTGCTGAGGGTCAGGATGTCCCGCGCTGCTGTCCTCTGAGCTCTCTGTACCTCGCCTCACTTCCACATGCAGACGCCCGGCCACCTACCATATACAGATGCACACATAGCAGCTGACTATAGCTCATCTTATATCTCCATTGGAACATTTACATATGAAGTTTTTCGATAAATACTTTATTTTTTTAACAAGAAAATTCAACACGACCATCTGTATTGGTAGGTAGAATCCTGTAGATATTGTAAGAGGGTTGTTTTTAAGTTCATCAGAAGAAGAAAAAAACTGAGCAAAATCCAGTTGGTTGATGCTAAAGTTGTTTCCAAGCAACTTAGTCTTTGTTCTTTATTCTCCTTGCACAGGTGCACTACCACATCTTTGCCACTAGGAGGCAGCCTCAGGAATGAGTGACACAAATAGACCTTTTCCATCTTGTTTTGCTAATTCCTATGATTACTCTGTTCGGAGCGCATAGTATAGACCTGTTCTGTTTTGGTGTTAACCCCAGTGGTACAATATCATGTATATATTATCTGCTTTTAGCATTTGATAGAATACAAAACTATCTGCATTTACTGAGTAAAACTTGAACCGCAAACTATTGTGGAAAACAGCAGAATGTCTTCATTTACAAACATTCCTCATTGTGATAAATCCAGAGCAACCAACTGTCCGATAACAATTTCGAAAAGTTAAAGGAACAAAAACCAAACCAACTGCATGAAGTATTTGAGTTTGTAGTGCCTCATTTTGAAAGACCATAAACCTTGAATACCTCTCCTTTCTGGTTGATGATGGGCACTGCGTACTGCAGCTTGACGTCATGGAACAAGCAGGCCAGAAAAACATTGGCCACCCCGATCAGACTGTGGTTTTCCTGCTCGTCAAAGAACGGGTCGGTCCGCTTAAAGTAGTGCATCATCTGAACCAGAGAGACGAGGTTAGGACATGATGAGGACACGCGCTCATGTTTTCATTCGTCCGCCTTGTACTCACAGGACTGTCCTCGTCCAATCCCTTCCACTCCTGGTAGAGGTCCCTCATGTCCACCAGCCGGTTCTCCAGCTTCTCCAGAGCCCAGATTTGCTTCCCTTTGGCCTTCCTGCGGACCTGGATGGCCGGCTCGCTCAGCACCGCGTCCCGCTGCACAGGGACAGGAACCACACTGCACTCACTGATGGAATATTTATTCTCATTTATATATGTTGGAAAAAATAAATTATTTTACAGATAAAATAATTGTGCAATTAACAATTATTTTAGTTACCGATTAATCTATCGATTATTCGAACTGTTAGTCAGAGAAGAAAATTGCCACATTCTGACAATTTTTCATTTAAGCTTTTCTTACACAATGCTAGAAATACATTAAAGGATGCAAATAAGCAAATAATTCAATTACTTTTTAAAATAAAAAAATACACTCGCCTCAATGCAGTAAAAGCATTTGCTTTGTCATCACAAGGATTCATCTTCAGCTAAAAAAAAAATCATCCTAACAACGTGAAACTCTCAGGCCTTTCTGCTCGACTTATCAATTCAGGGTCGATGTGTTGACTATTTTTTAAATTTAGTTAATAATTGGATAGCAGAAGTTGCTTTGTTTTAAACAGAATTTGGACCAGGTGAAGCAAAAACGTCACTTCAGTAATTTTGTGTAAAACAGATTTACAGATAAAAGGTATTTTTATAACTTAAATGCAAAATGTATACATTTTTAGTCCAGTTTTGGATTAACTATTGGTCTGAGTAAGTTTTTCTTTCAGCAAGTGGCCTTTTTTTGAGTCTGTAAATTCCCATTAATGGGTATTTAACTACTAAACCAGTCATTGCAATTAATCTGACTGATTATTTCAACCCAAGTTTTCCTGTTTGGATGTTATCCTGCATCTTTGTTCAGTTAGAAGATTAATCTGGAGTCCACCAGCAGATGGAGCTACTAAAAAACTCAGCAAAGGATGTCCACCACCCTGAATTCGGTTTCCACGGTAACACGTGGCAGCCCTAGCAAACAGTTGGTCGTTCCCGCTAGTCGTTCTGCCTTTAATGTGACCAGAACTGATGACCAGGAGATGTTTTTTCCCACTAATCTAACCCAGATAACCAGGACCTGCTGGTTGTTGCTCTCAGAAACAAACAGGTTACCTTCCTGTTAGCGTCCAGGTTGGCGGCAGGGATCTGTAGAGTCACCAGGTACTCCGTCCTCTTGTTGAGCTCTTCAGCGATGAAGCTGGCCTCCTGAGCCAACAGCTTGGCCCGAACTATCTGCTCCCTGAGGCGCCGTAGACTGCGGGTCATCATCGCTTCTCTGCACCACAAACACCAACGAGTTCAATGGATCGTCCGGGCAGTCCGTCCGTCCGAGCTACAATTTGACTCGCGTGTCACCTGTCTTCGCTCCATCGCCGCATTCGTTTGTGAGGTCCCGATGACGTCCCGGCGGCGGTGGCGCCGACAGGGAGGGACGACGCGTCCAAGAAGTGGGAGGGTTTCTCCGGCGTGAGCCGCTGGCGGAGCTGTTGCAGCTCCTGCTCGTACATCAGCCTCTGGCGCTCCAGAGCGCAGCGCTTTTCTTCCTCGTGCTGCCTCTCCAGGGTCTGCAGCACCGACTGCAAAGGGTCTGGAGAGGAGGAAGAAGAGGAGCAGGAGGAGTCACATCAGCCAGATCAGAAGAAAAATGAGAAAGACTGACAGCAAAAGCAAAAAGTTTCTGCATCCATTCAGATGCAGAAACTGAAATGATGCAGTTTCAATTCCTCAAGAAAACTAATCGTGGTGGTAGGGGGCGCTCTAGTAGACCACCACAGTGTCTATATGACTAGATAATTATATGTTAATGGAAGACATTATTGACAATACTTAAATAAAAAAAATACAAGTATAAATTTTTGCACTTCAGTTAAATTTTGAGTCATCAGCCAGTGGATCCTAAAACAAGTTACTTAATGCCAGTCACATTTAAAAATTAAAAACAAAATATGACTTAATAAACAATGATGAGTAAACATCTTTGTATGCTTTACTAAATATTCTTAGGTAAAACAAATTCTAGGATGTATTTCATGGTTTTCCCCAGTATATCATAAGCCTGGCGGGCCACCAGGCTTAACTTGCCAGCCCCACCAGACTAGGTGTCATTTGTTTATTTTAAGTAGGATTTTTATACACTAGTGCCTGTAAAGAAGGATGGATCTAGGTTGATAGTTGATGCTGGCCTCACGTGCTACTATTTCTAAATTATGATGCCTGCTCATGCGCCTCAGATTTTTTGTAACTTTTAACAGTTTTAACAGTTAACACAAAAACCTGGTGGGCTGCACTATTGCCCCGGCCTCCGGGTTTAGAAACTTTGTATTAAGTTTCCTTGTGTTTTCCTAAAGCCATCCGTTTTGTTCAGTAACATCTGCTGCTTAGTGCAGTGCAGTGTTTGATTTGCTGGTTGTGATTGGTTGTTATTTATCCAAGTGAATGCAGTAAAGCCTGGCGACCCACCTGCTCATTTATGTAACAGTGACCCTACTCTCAGCTGGGCGATCATCATAAAAGGCTCCAAGTCTAATATGTCACTGATCTTCACACACAACACAGCTACAGTAAGCTTAAAACAGGTATGAGTCGGTATTGTGTTGAATCTGGCGTCCATTCTGGAACTGTTTGGGCTCTAAATATTTACTCTCTTGCTGCCTGAGGATTTTCAGCGCTTCATTCCTTGACAGGTATCATTTAAACGAGCCAGAAAGGACAGACAAAAGACGTTTCCCGCTGCAGGGCCTTTGTTGATTGGGACTCACCGTTTGTGCCCATCCCCTTCATCATGACCTCCGTCTGAGCAAACTCGTATCCGAAGCTCAGCTCACTGGAGACGTCACTGAGCGCGTCCGTGTCCACCTCCAGGTGGTCGGTGCTCAGACACTTCTTCATGGCGGCTCCACCACCCTCGTCCTCACCCGCCGCTCGCCCTCTGTGTCTGGGCAGGTTGATCCTGCGTGCAGGTTGGTTGAGAAACACAGTGTGAGTGAGAGAAAGAGGAAGTTTTAAAATGGGAAGAGTTTGTCTGTTCTAAAACAGGTTTGTTGCTCCTCAGCAGGAGCCTACAACAGACACTTCGTCCACAAACATCACTGGTGTTTCTTAACTTTAGTGAGAAATTGCTGTGTTTCACATATAAAATGACTTCACTTCTCCAAATCCAAAACCACCTGGCTCTGAATTCCCTGAGCTATCATCACTATGTGACTCAGCCGTCTGACGTTAGATTTACACCTGTCTTCCTTCAGAATGCATCTGGTCCCCTGACAGTATGAAACGGGACAGTACCTGTCCCGATTACTAAAAGGAAATTTACAAAAAAAAAACAGAAATACTAAATGCAGCGGTCTGAAACCAAACCTCAGACTCGTATTCATGATGAGAGGCACTTTTAACTGCAGATGTGCGATACAAATAAACCTGACTCGACTTCTAGTATCGAAACTGAAATGTTTTCCAAAAACACGAGAAAATCAAATGCCAGCTCAACCAGACCTGAAGTAGTGGTTGTTTCCCCACAGGATTCTGTCACCGTGATGCAGCGGCACTGGACTGGTGACCGCGGCGCCGTTCACACACGTTCTGCATGGAGAGAAGGTTTTACAGTTACACGTGTAGAAAAGTCAAATCGGACGACTGTTGGCTTTTTCAGCACTGATTGGTGATCAGCCGGTCATTATAACATGAGGTAAAGCTCAAAAAAAGCTAATTTTACATAATACTGTCCCTTTCAGCTTCCATCTCTCTGTTGTAGAACATTGTGGATTTGGAAATAAAAGTTGAGAATGTGAATTCTGTACCGGGCCCCGCGGTGAGGAGTCAGCACCACGCCGCTGCTCTCCGTTATGTTGATGACGCAATGCTCCGCCTGGATGGCCATCCCACACAGCTGGATGTCCTGCGAGTCGGCCGAGCCGACGCGCGTGTGATCCTGAGCAAACACAAAGAGAAAAAAATAAAACAGTTGGAAGGAATTAACACTCTAAGTCTTTATCCACAAGCAGCTGAGTTGCATGTTTGTGTGCAGTACTTTGAGGTAGTAGACCAGCAGCTCGTTGAGGGCGGGGTCAGCATTGAGGTTGACCAGGAAACACTTGTCATCCACCACTCTGATGCCGGAGGACTGAAGGGAGATACCCAGGCTTTCCAACTGCTTCTGACGCTCCTACAGGAAACACACATTTTATATGTTTGTTTGTTTGTTTGTATGGCACATTTCAGCAACAAGGCAGCTCAAAACGCTTCACAGCGTAAAACCGTCATACAATTATGAAACAACCAATGAACATTAGATTTTGTCAAATGCTATCGTCAAGCAAAGACACATAAAATATTTTGATTAATGTTCCAGTTATTATGAATCAAAGGCAATTCTTAGCCTCGATTTAAAGGTACTCAACGTTGTAGCAATTTTGCAGTTTTCTGAATGTTTTTTCCAGATTAGATGAGCATAAAAACTGAATGCTGTTTCTCCATGTTTGGTTCTGATTCTGGTGATGGAGAGTACACCAGAACCAGAAGACCTGAGTGGTTGGAAGGCTGAAATGATAAGAAACATGTAATGTATTTTTGGTGCTAATGTGCTAATGATCTGGATAGTACTGGACAGGTCATTTGCACACTGATAGTTTCAGAGGGAAAAAAAGTGAGATTAAGAAAAATTTCTCAACAATTTCTACATTTTGAAGATTTTCAGATCAGGAGTGTTGTACCTGTGCGATTTCTTCGGTCTTGCGGAGTTTCTCTTCCCAGCTGACCGTCATCTCTTGGATCAGCTTCTCGGACTCTTCCAGTCGCTCCTTCAGCTCTGGAGCCTTCATAGACTGGAAGGAAACGTTCCACATATTAACACTGCAAAAACACAAATCCTATCAAGTATTTACAGTCTTATTTCTAGTGCTAATATCTTAGTGCACTTGAAATAAGACAAATCTAACTTACACAATATAGGACCTTGTATCAAATCCATTATTTATGAATATCGATGAAAAGTTCTGCTTCCATCGGCAGATTTCTTCACTTTCACTTCCAAACATCTCGTTCTCTATATTCTTATTTTAAGAAGTGCATTTTTTGTTTTTGCAGTGTTTATGAGTTCTGCATTGAGACGCACCTCCGCCTCCGTCAGCTGCTCCTTCAGCTTGTCCACTTCCTCTCGGAGCTCGCGGATGATCCTGGCGTTGGGGTCTTCGTTCACCACGGCGTGGTTGACGATGCTCTTGGCCCTGTCGGCGTAGCGCAAGGTGGACAGCGTCTCGTCGTAGTTGTCCGCCGCCGGGCTGACGGTGGCCACCATGGCGGTCCGGCTGTTCCCTCCCAGGCTGTCCTGCAGACGCAGAGTCAAAATACATCTCAGCGTTTACAGCGACGGTGTCCAGAGTCTGGTGTTCATTTGCGGCAGCCTGTAAATTAAGGCAAAACTACAACTTTTAAATTAAAATCTACTTACAAAAATGTTTGACGCAACACAAAATGATTATCTTTTCCAACCTTTCTGCTGTCCTTCTATTGTCATGGTGACGAGGAGCACATCTAATAATGTTTTAAAACCTGGCTAAATACAGCAAGTGTTTTCAAATGAACACTGACCCAGATCTTGTTTTTGCTGCCGAGAAAAAACAGGAATGAACACATTTTCTTCAACTGAGCCCAAATTAATCATTCAACTGGATGCCTTTCATCTAACAGGGAGAAAAAAAAGCAAAAACCATTTGAAGTTTTGGATCAAAAATCCCCAAAATACAAAAAAGGATAATGTTTTTTAATAAAATAGTTCACGCTTTGTTTATTGTTGAGCAGATGAAAAAAACACAAAACATTTTTGGTAATCTTAATTTTTATTTTATTTTTTTTCTTATCAGAGTAATTCTTCTGGCCCATGTGACAAAAATGTTGGAAACCCCTGGTTTAGGACATGACAACTTGGAAAAAAGAAACATCATTTTACTGTGGAAAAGGTTTAAATTACACATTATGGGCTTCATTTGTTTTCACCACTTTCTGAAGTGTTTTTTTTTATTTTAAATAATCACCTCAGGTACAATTGTTGGTTTCCAATGTATCAATATACTTCATAAAGGACTGCATTGACAAGGAATCCAAGGCCTTTTTGGAGGAAAATCAAACCCACAGCATAACAGACCCTCCACTGTACTACAAATGACCATAACAACATTGAGTGTTTGTTGATGAAAAACTGTCTCAGTTTGTGTCACACCAATTCATAGGCGAACAAAAACTCATGGATTTTTAACTAAACGTTCCTAGAAACTAAGTAACTTGACAAAATCAAGAAAAATCAGAGAAAAGGCAATGATTGTTTCCCTGTGATCATTAAGTTAAGGCTTCTTTAGCAAGGCTTCTCTCCACTAAATACATTTCAGAGAAATGCTTAATATTATTTCATTTTCAGATGGAAGTTATGCTGCTGCATTAAAAAAATAAATAAATAAAGATAGTTTAAAGATTTTACACAACTTTACGAGGGGTGCTAACTAACTTGGCCAGAGTTAGAGTTGAGTTTTTAAAGTTAAGCAATTTTAATACAATCTATGACCAAATTAAAGCCAATTCAAAATGCTGACATTGAAGACTTACAGTGGAGGAAACAAACCTTTTCTCGGTTCAGCAGAGCGTTGAAACTCTCCAAAGCACAGCAGAAAGTTAATTACTCAGAGACTATCTTTGGATTAAAAATAGGCTTATTGTGCCTGTCCAGCATGGTGGGTGGGTGTGGGTGTGGGGGTGGGGGAAACACAGGCGGCCCTGTTGGGGTGCTGTGCGGGGATCTTTGTGTTCGTACCTTGAGCAGCCAGGTGAGCACAGAGTCTCTGTAGGGAACAAACTTGCTCTTGTTCTTTCCGGCTCCGTGATCAGCCAAGGCCGAGATAACTAAACCCAAAGTGCTGAGAGACCTGAGGGGAGAAAAGTTAACAAATCATCAGAATTTGCTCAACTGCAAAAATTTCATTATAAACACAAGTGATTATCAGCTTATTTAAATTATTCAGACTGCTGAGTGAAACTCCTTTTCGTCTGTTTGCGTACTTGTTGATATTGCTGCCTTCTTTCAGCCGTTCGCCGGCTGCTCCAGTTTTGGCTGCTCGCTCACTTCCAGCAAGGTCCACCAAGCTGAGCTTGCTCACCTTCTCTCCACTCGTCTGAACCAAACACACACACACACACACACACACACTCAGTATTAGTCCAGGTACCTTCCTTCTTAAAAAGCTGCAACTCTAAACACTAGAACAACTTCTGTATCAGCAAGTCAAATAAAATTTAAGACTGAAGAAAGTATAAATATAGATAATGGTTGGGGAAACTTGCTGCACTACAATCAAGCACAGCAAAAACTGTGAAAAAAACTGGCTAACTAGCTAGCAAGGGTAAATTAGCAAAAGATTTTTTGTTCCTAGCCCTGTACGGGCTGACAGCAGAAGTCAGCCAGCGGCAAAAACAAACAAACAGACTGCTGACAAATTTGCACTAACCTATGAAGCTAGCTAGCAAATGTTTATTAGCAACAATCGCTTTGCACCTAATCTTCTCTGAGTTTTCAGTAGAAGTCAGCCAGTGGTGAAAATGAATGTTGTCCAGACAACTGCTGATAAATTTGCACTTAGGAAATTTAAGGATGTGTGAATACCCTGCTTTAATTTACAAAAACAGTGTTCAGGTTTCCATCCAGCAGAGTGTTTCTTACCCCAGACTGGAGGTCCATGAGTGTGTGTGTAAGGATGATGTTGAACACAGCGTGGGACCTGCTGCTCTCTTCGTTCATATTTGTGGCCGCCACGGTGCGAGATTTATTCCCCTCTGACATCAGAGACTCGATATCCTGATGAAAACATACGTCACTAACATGTTACAGTTTTTCCTTTATGGAGGAACACGGAGCTTATTTTGGCATGGCTGTGTTACCTTGTAGCTGGCCACGGCCAGGCGGGACAGTCCGTCAACATAGGGACCAAAAACGTTGTGCTCCCTCACTCTCAGCGCATGGCGACTCCTGCAGAAATAAGAAACAAACAATCCTGACTTTCAGCGTTCCTGTAGGTTTGAATGACGAATGAGAAGCCAAGAAAAATCTAAACAACATCGTAACAGCTAAATGTGAAACGTAGACTTCTCACCCTTTGGGGTCGAGCAGGTCTCGGACCTTCTCGTTATAAATCTCCATGTAGGAGACCTCCACAGTGAATGTTTCTCCCTCTCGGGCCTCCTGGACCGTCCTGCTGAAGAGCGAGCTGCAGAGACGAGGGATCAGACCAGGCTGCTCCGCTGAGCCCATCATGGTGTACGACTTCCCAGAACCTGGAGACAGTTTATAAACCCCCAAAAAACATGACACAGGAACCAAAAAACCCCCCCCCACAAGGATCCAATGATCTAAATACAGTTTAAACCAGATATTTATAGTTACAGTACAAAGAAACAACTAATTATTGCCTCAGTGTCTGACTATCAAACTAAACATTTCACGTTTCAGGTCAGTTAGGGTTAACCAAATTCCTTCTGTTTGCAAAAAGCTAGAATAATATGAGGGAGATCTATTTTGATAAGTTGTTGTTTTTTTTTTTTTTCACATTTTGACCTTTACCTCCCTTTAATATTTGGTGGAATTGCTTTCTACTAGCTTCTCACAACAGCAGTTTGCTGGAATTTCTTGAGGCTCATTCCAAACAGAAATAGTGCAACTGGGCTGGGTTTATAAACTGCTATGCTCTCTCACACACACACACACAGCGTGTGTGTTCAAACACACACACTGTTTAAACTCTTCCTACAATTTCTTGGTTTTGGTGACTGCCACCCTGAAACATTGACTTTATAGTCTTTTGTTAATGACATAGCAGCATAGCTACAATCATTTCGAAGACCAATTTGTGCCCAAACTTTAACTTTATTGCCTCAATAATTCCAGATAATGTTCTTTTCTTGTGATGTATTTCTCATATTTAGTATAGCGCACCAGTCCCTCCTGCAGCAAAAAACAAAGCTGCACAACATGACGCTGCCACTTCACAGTTCGAATGTAAGCAAGTAACAATGATGATCATGTTACCTGTCTGTCCATAAGCAAAGATGCAGGCGTTGTAGCCCATGAAAGCGTTGTCCAGCAGGCTCTCCCCAAGGCACTGGAACACCACATCCTGACCTGCAGGAATAAAAAAATTAAATATAACAGTAGTCTCACTGCGACAAACTGAAATCAAATTTTAAATTCAGAGTCTAAGGTAAATGATACAGACAGTAGGAGCAGATATGGACAGTTGTTGGAAAGCTCCCGAGCAGACGCTAGACAGGGTGAGTATTATGTTCAGAATCAATGCATCTGACCGCACTGGTATGAAGGACTCGAGGCCTGCGCGCCTGCTCTTTTACAATATTAATACTACAGATGAGCAGAGTGGTCCTGTCTTCCATCCGCTCCCCTAACGGTGCCCGTTCAGCTCCAGAAATAGACCGTATATCAGGACACATTGTGTCAGGAGACAGGCTGAAGGGATGACTCACTAGCCAGTGGCGCAGAAATCACATGGACAGAGGAAAACCAATCAACCAACCTGCAAACTTGTCCTGTTGGGATTCGTCCATGGACCAGAAGCAGTAGTCATAGGCAAACGCCTGGGGGAAAACATTGGAGATGTTAGAGGAATTTGAAATGCATGGGCCACGATAAAATACTTAAAGCAAAGTGTATTTTAATAGTTACCTTAGGCTGGTTCCTGGGATCAGAGGGGAGATAGAAATGAAAGAGTGGTTAATTATTGGCATTTAGAGATCAATAAAACTAAACACATTTGTCATTTATGGTCTACTGAATTGAATGGAGCAAAACAAACTGTTTGCCTAAGATGTAAAATGTACTAGAGTAAAAATTTAACTTAGCTACAAAATAATGAAAAAGTATTTGTTCCCCAACAAATTTATATTTGCTTACTTCAATTTTATACTATAATAAAGTAATTATGTCACCTTCAGTTGTTATACAAAAATGGCTTAAAGGACATTTTGCTTCACTAGCCTCTGTCTCTTAAACTCCTGCTCTTTCCGAAACTCCGTCTTCAGGAAGTCATCACAAAAATGTTCATTAATCCTTTAACAAAGTTTTTTCCAGTGTTGCTCTGAGAAGCAGCCCCTATAATGAGGTCAGCAGATGTGCAGTTCCACCAGGCATTTGCTAATTGATGTTGGCTAGTTTGAAGGAGCCAAGTGGGGGAAGGCTGCTCTGTGAGGCAGACGCTGGGAAAATTGGAAACTGCAGCTCAGGAGAGGAGTTTCGAAGGCGGAGCATTGTCCACCCAGGCATTTTGAGCAGCTGAATGGATTAAAGGATTTCTTAAACACATATGAAAGAATCAAGTCAACACTCCAGGTATGTTTTTGATGACCTTGTAAGATTATAACATGATGCAAAGGTAAAAAAAATAAAAAATTATTCTACACAATACGGCCCCTTTAATATCAGACAAATGTAAGTAAATAATAAAGTTCAGCTTTGATGTGACTGGTTGACTTGAACTTTGTTTAAGATTATTTATTTATTTTTTTTCTTTAAAGAAGCAGCTTCAGAGTTGGGAAGTTTAAAAACTTCCTAATAAAACAACGATCAAATCCGTTGCAACAAAAATGGACTCTGGCAGATGTAGAATGATCCACGTCTGCCTACGAGAGGCAGGGACTGTAAATGACTCAGACATGAGCAGAAACATGGCAGGCCTTCAGAGATATGGAGTCAAAGGTGTTTTAATCAGAGCAGAGCTCCAAAATCTGCCCAGGTTACTAATCCTCTTATGTTGCTGGTGACCCACTGGAGGAATGTTGAACAGTAGTCTGCTGTTGGTGTCCCCGACATGCAGCGGCTGCCTAGAGGCCCCACCTAGCTGCATTCCAGCAAGTTTATGTCAAATTCAATTATCCAACATATCCTGAGCACCTGTCATTATGTCACTCCTGTCACTAGTGCAGCTCTGGGCATTTATTACATCAACGATAGCTGAGAAACAGGAAGGCCACAAATGAGCTGTGGTCAATACTGACGGTTACATCTTTTTTCTGTTTCTCCCTGTAGGATGGATGGTTGATGAACGTTCCTTTATCGGTTCTCAAAGGTTCACAGGCTTCCATCTTTTTTAGACTCAGCATTTTAGAGGCCTTAGTGTTTTTTTAGTTCATTTTGAAAGTATGAATATAAATGAATGGATAAATATACTGGTGAATTAATAATCAAAAACGTAAGGATAAAGGATACATGAAATGAGAAGAGATTGATGATAGAGGGACGGCTGGATAAGGGATGGGGAGATGGATGGAAGGATAGATGGACAAATGGATGGATGGACACATGTGTTCCTCTAGTTTTTGCTTGTATATCCAGTTGTGAAAAAAATAAAAACAAAAAAAATCTTATATTCCATAGTGTGCCAACATTTACGAAAGTTTATGAGAGAGAGGCAGAGTTTGGAGTCATCTGTGTTTGGAGTTATCTACAGAGTAAAACCAACCTATATACCGTAGTTAATATGGAAACACTGACCAACAACCACGAGTTTGAGTGCAGAAAAACAACACATTTTTGTAGCTATATGTGTTGAGCCTCGCTTTAGTAGAAGTGCAAAGCAGGAATCAGAACATTACCTTCACTCAGGCAGAAATTGTGGGGCCGTAAAAAAAAAAAGAAAAGAAAAAAAAAAAAGCTGCAAATTTTGTTCTGGCCGCACAAATGGAGGAGTTGTACTGAAACAAGGCCTCTATGTGAGTGCTGGCTGCTCCATGAAAGAGCAACATTAAGTCTCCCTTCTCCTGAGCTTGTGAGGACATTCCTGAGATAACTGGCAGGGCCTCGGATCACCGAGGAGTCACTTCAGGAGGAGGAGGAGGAGGAAGAGGAGAGCAGGTCACCAAGTCCCTGACCACCAGCATGCAGGCCTGGGCAGCTAATCTGGATCCCATTTTAAATACTCTACATCAGGGTATCCGCAGGTTTCAGCAAGTCAAATTTGAGGCTTCTTAAGACCTGTTTTTAAAAAGCCATCTTGAATGAAATTTAAGATTGAAGATGAATAATATAGGGAATGGTTGGGGAAACAAACTCTGAAGCCAGCTTTGTGCTTCTCACTCTGCATATGGCCTGATGACCCTCATAGTGCCTAGCTTAAAGGTTTTGTTGTACCTAGAATCCTATTGGTTGGCAGAATTAGTCAGCCAGTGGGAAAAACAAAAGTCGTCCAGTTAACCACTGGAAAAGTTGAACTAACCCATGATAGACCTAAAAAAGCTAGTTAGCAAAAGTATATTAGCAGCTAGTTAGCAGTAGCTTCAACCCCCTTTAATCTCACTGATGGTCTGATAGACTGTTTAATTTTGGACCAAAATTCCAGCGTTTGTTACATTTTCAGCTTTCTCTCATTGAAATTCCTGTTCACCACCACGTCTATGGTGGCGCTGCACCAAGAACCACTGATGGAAACATAAAAACCTCTAAAGATGGAGTGGCATCAGATTTTAGCAGCTGTAGGAGTTCTCTTCCATCACTGGTAAGAGACTACAAGTCATTTCTCGCACTAGCACTAGACTAGCGTGTTTGTTTTCTTTGTATTTACCCACAGTGCTCTGCAAAATAGTCCACTTCCTGCTTTTGGAGCGGTCTCCGGCCCGCTTGCCGTTCACATATACATCTGAACCACACAGAGAACGAGGGTTTTAAGTGGACCAGAGTTCACTTTTTTTGATCCGCATCAGAGTTTGATTGCGCGTTCACACCTCCAGAATCAAACTGGATCTCGTAGACAAACAAAATTGAGTCAATCATTTGAATTTCTCTCTTAGACCACAACCCACTTCCTACATTATTATTATTATTATTATTATTATAATAGTTACAGTTCTGATTACAGACGCTCTCAGTGAGTGCCAGCTGGAGACATCCTCAAAGGAAGCGGACACACAGTGCACATCTTAGGTCTTAATTTCAGACACACAAATTTAAAACATTGGATGCGCAGACCCTCTGTACGTAGTAGCTTATGGATGCATAGAAAAACTTTCAGTTTAAAGCTAAACTGTTAAAAGAGACTGCTAGTTAGCAAAGGTATATTTGCTAACTAGCAGGAAGTGAATATTTGCCCGCAATAATCCCTGCTGCCTCTAGAGCTTGGCAGCCCCCTGCTGTCCTCCAGGGGTCATGTAACATATTAACACCCCCAACAGAAAACACTAATTCACCCCAACGTCAACCAGCAGCGAGCTGACTCAGCACAAACTGTTCACATCTGGCTGCTCAGCCAGTTTTCTGAATATTTATCAGGTGACGACGAATCTAATCTCGCCTCTTTCGGTTTTTTATTCCCTTCGACCTTTGAGCTTTAAAACCACAAACGCAAAAGTAGCTGCTGGCGTTGCGCTGAGCCTGCAGAACTTGTTCACGTCAAACCCCCGAAGGGGAAGCATACCGCCGCTGGAGCATGTCGAGGCAGATAAAAACGCACTGACACTCGCAGAGCAAAAAAAAAAAAAATGCAGAATGTAATTATGAAATCAAAGGCTTTTATCTCAGGACAAAAACATATTCACGCCCTCGTGTTTGCAGTGGGGATAGCCCCAAGGGAAATACCGAGTAAGTAAGGAAGACCGAGACCGCCTGAAAGCCTTCAGGGAGATATCTACCAAAAGACCCCAAGCTTCAGGAAGAGCAAGTTTTATGGGTTTATATATTAACATCAGCACAATTTATGCACATTATCGACTCAGATAACTATTAAGCATGGTCATCCGACATAAATCTGGCTTCCTGCACCATCGTCTACTCCTTCACCGCAGGGTTAAGTGGCTGAGTAACAGACACACCTTCTGTAAAGAGCGTGCAAAAGAAGGGAGGAGGAAGAAAGGGGGAGAGTTTCAAGCAGGAGAGGTGGAGTGATGAGTCAATCCAAACGTCTTCCAAACGACTGGGTGGGGGGAAAAAAAGCTTCAGCTACATACATGTGCTGTAGCTCAGATCCACCAATCAGCAGCAGGATTAGAGGATTCCTCACTCTACAAACAGCTTCCCTGTTTAACAGATGGATTAAACACTCACTTTTTGTTGTGATTTGCAAAAAAAGGAACTACTATAAAATTAAAAGAAGAAAAAGTCTTACAAAAGTATTCACGCCTTCTTAAATTTTACATGTTTTGTTACTTAATGATGAACATCATTGTGTTTTATGTGATACATAAACACAAACTAGAGAAACTGAAGTGAAAACAATTTTTTGTGCTAATAAAAGTCTGAAAAAAAGTGTGACTGCAGGTTTTTTGGGGTTACGTCTCTACCAGCTTTATAAGTCTAGAGGGATACATCGGTCAACTTCTATCACTGTTAATACCGATACCTGAGGTTTAATATCGGGCCAATACCGATCTGATACAGATAAACAGCTGAACTGACTTAAAATGTTGCTTTTCATTTTTTTTAAACGAAATGAACCGAATTATATATTTGCTATCTCTGCACCAGTACAGCACACTTAAATACACCAGTGACTTCACAAACTTGGTCAAACATGTGAGAACAACATAACTTTCATCTGTTCAGTCGGTCCAACTGGGAGTAGAACAGCCAATGTAAAATAAATAGAACAATAGGTTGGTAAACATGTAAAAAAATAAACTGCAACAAACATTCTTTCAAATAATTCAGAAAGCGGAATTAGAAATTTTAAATATAATGTAAAATAAATAAAGAAAGACGCCGCTCAGAACGCAAAGCATAGAACTAGATTGAATAGATGTGTTCTCATGGATTGGGCACATTGTCTCCGATGACCGATCTAGAAGTTTTTTAATATCTGCACCAATCGGTGCAGCTCTACTAAATGAATCCAGGTCTGTTTGTCTTTGCAAAGAACTCAAACTCAAATCGGATGACGAGTGTGTTTAAACATCAATTTTGAAGTATTGCTGAAAATACTTAGTTGGGTTTAGGTCTTTACTTTGACTGGACCATTCCAGCTCATGAATAAGCTTTGATCGAATTCATCCCATTGTAGCTGTGGCTGGATGTTTGGTGTTTTGCTACAATCCATCTCGGATCCACAGCGAAAATAAAAACAGGACTTGTCATGACTTTTAAAAAAAATTTTCTATTAATAAGCGCTCTTCTGCATCCAGGTTTTCCACTAAAAATGCCACGTGATGTTAAGTAGGGTGTGGATACTTTCTCAGGGCATTAAGAAAACAGAGTTTCTCCACTAAGCCAACAGCTGTTGTGTTGTTTTGGATTTTGTTGCAAAAAGCAAGCCTTGTCTTAAGAAACTGATGAGTGTGTCGTTAATGAACAGTGATGTCATATCATGTGATGCGAGACTTCTCTAAGCTCAAAAATGTGTCATTTTTATTAACACGTACATGCGAGAACTGTGTTTTACCACCATGCTAATGGTTTTGTCATCATCTCCTCCATCAAAAATGATTACCATTGTTGAGATTCCAACGGCTGTAATTAGGTACGTTGGCTTAAGTATGTTAATAAAAGCAAATAACATTTTAAATGAAATCACTAGTTTCATTTTGTTCATTAAATTAGTGTAAACCTGCTCTTTTTTTTATTAAAAAATAAAAGTCAACAGCTCCCATAGCGGCAATGCAATAAAGGAAGAGGATCAGCCAATGAATATAGACCCGTCTCTCTCACACACACACACACACACACAGAAGCTTTTAGGTGGGAATCAATATCCATGTTGAAATGTGGAACATTAACCGCCTGTGTAACATTCACAACACTGATGCAGAAAACAGCCTCAGATCTGCTCTGATCCAGAGGCTCTGGCACTAGGATCACACCAGACAGACACTCAGGCTGAAGAAAAAAAAATTTAAGTTTGTTAGGTGCCAAAAAATGTTCTGTTCTTTTGTGGAATTTATGATAAAACGCTGTTAAAAATTTGATTAAAAAAAAAAAAGTAATATTTTTCTGTACTCACAGACACTTCCACATTATTCAAGAGGAAGTGATCGTCCAGGCTGTTTCTATTGTACTGATGGTATAACTATATAAACTAGAGTGTTTGCATATTTACATCTCACTGCTTACCTGGGGTCTCCTTTGTTTACGTTAGTGATGGCTGGATGAAGAAAGGTCTGGCTTCCCTCCATCTCCACCACACATCTGGTTTTCAGGTCTTTTTCTAGATTTAGAAAAAATAAAAATATATATATTTACCCAAAAACATTATGATGTGGATTCCTTGAAAATGAAAAACCTGGGTAAAAACTGTCTTATGTGTGAACACACTTTTTAAAGTTTTTTATGGTTCTGGAGTATTAAATGATTGTATTATAACATCTTTCTGTATGTTTCATACAACAGTGTATTAGAGCCATTGTAGATACAGAAAATTAACTAAAGCAGCAATTTTCCTCCTAAAAAATCTAAACTTTTCTAGAAAAAAAAAACAAAAACAAAAGGATGTTCCTGAATCTGAAAAGTTAAAAATCTTTTGACACTCTGAAATTGCCTAATTTTTTTCTCTGCAGTCTTTCATTTTCAGAAATTTTTAATTTGCTGAAAAAGAAACTCAGAAAGTTTCTATAAAAACATGCAGCATGCTGAACTTGAAAAGTCACAAATTTACTAGAATAAAATAATCTGACATTTTCTAGAAAGAAAAATTGGGAAATTTCTGACTTTGAAAAGTTGAGAGTGCTCAACTTTTGAAATTCAGAAAATGTCCAAATTTTTTTCCCTCAAAAGTTTCATATTTTTGTGGCAAATTTTCGACTTAAACTCAGAAATGTCCATGTTTTTTTTAGATTAATCTCAAAATTCCTGACTTTTTTGACAGCAATTTACTCCTCTATTTTCCCTCCCTGTCTACACTGGCCCCCCAATGTGCCATTGGTGCCTCGGGTAAACCTCCAACAGGTTTCCTCTAGGTTTTGTCCCATTTCTATCTCCATTCACTGTGCTTTGAGAAGTCGTCCACATGATCAGACGTTGTCATCCTGCCCACCACTAAAGGCAGCTACAGCTGGTTGTCACTCCAAAGTGACGGGTGGGTGAGAGCGAGTGCCAGTTCCTCGTAATCACAACACAAACAGGTTGACGAGGACTAACAGGAAGTGGGTGCATTGCTGATGATTCATCCAGGACCTGCCTGTGCAAACATTACGTTCACTCCTGGCCAGGCAGCCAGTAAGGAAGAGCCAAGTCACACCTTCTCTTCCTCATTCCCACCTGAACCAGGGGGCGGAGTCTGTGTTTGGACTTCCTGTCCCCGCAGAATTTAGGCCATCAGTTGTGTTAGATTTCATGAAGTGGACAATAACTGGAACATGACTGGAAACAGAAACACAAAGCTTTGTGTTCTCGGGTCCAAACATAAAATTCTGCCACGCTGTTGTTCTGGGAATTTATTAAAAGTGCATTAAACATGCAGCACCTCATTATATTTTTATTGCTTTCAGACTGCAGGCTTCCTGCCAGCCTGCTTCTAAACATCAGCAAAACTACATCTTGTTGTTGCTTTCCACACGGGGGGGGAGTAAAATCCTTTCCAACACACAAAATGGTCAGAAATAAATGCTCCAACACTGACTGATCTAAAGAAACTAGAATAACACAAGAATGGCGGTCCACACGGTTGGTTATTCTCACTTGGGAGTGGGTGTGGGATTTCCTGAAAATGTCTCACAGGCCAATGATAAGAAAAGGAGGGAAGAAAATGGAGGACAGACATTTTTATGTTAAAGATACGACCCAGTGGTGTGTTCCCCCCCACCAACGTTCACTGACAAGTCAAGCAGACTTAGGTAATGAAATCTGGATTTTCACAAAACACATTTTTAAAAAGACCACTGAAGGGAAAAAAAAATTCTTTCTGTTTTGTTCGGATTTGGGTGGATGACATCACAAGAGGCACATGCAATTGGCTTATCAGCTGAGGTTTGGAGATATTATGGCAGGTGAGTGGCTTCAACGTCGAAGCAAACTCTTACTATTTCTACAGTTTAAAGTCATTTTAAATTAATAACACCCCTAAAACTTCTTATTCAAGAACTGAAGAAAAAAAAAGAGAAAAACTTCGATGAGCTACAAAATTCATTGATTCATTCATTAATTTTTTCCCCCTTTATTATGTGCCTTTACCTGTCATCAACCCCTAGCTCTGCCCTCTAATTATATCATGTTTAATTTACATATCTGAATTAAAAGTATCTCAAAAATCACAAACAATCATTTTTAAGGGGCTAAAAAAATTAAACCAAGGCAACATGAATGCTGAAAATGATATTAGTTACCAAAAATCCACATAAAATATACATCAAATGTATATATAAAAATGTGGGTATTATCAATAGTAGTTAGGGCATATTATTAATATTATTATTACATAATAGTAATATTATTACATATTTCTATTATTATTACTAATATGCAGATGCTGAATGAATAAGACTTGAATTCCAGTATATTACCAAATATATTGTATCCAAGCAACCCTTTGTGATTGGGATTTTGCACCTTATTAGGTTGGTACCATAATAAGGACTATGATTTGATATACAGTGTCTATAAACAGTATACACCCCATTTGATGTTTTGACCTATTTACTGTCATCCTTTTGTAGATATCTATTTTCAGTTTATCATTTAAAAACCAAATTTTGTTGATCATGATAATTAAAAGTCCCACCCCAGCAAACTCTCTAACTAAATGCTTTTGATGTTTGTCCTATAGTATTTTCTGGAGGTTCCCTGACCCTGATCAGGTTGTGCCTTTTGTGACGTCACCGGAGGCACGCGTAAGTAGAAGCTTGCTTTGGGGAGGGTAGAACTCATCTCAATTAAAAATGATTTATAACATACAAAAAAAACTTATGATGTTCTATTAAACTACATGCTGACTCGTTTTCTTTGTTTTAACCGAAAACTCTGGCGTTTGGCTTTAAAAAGTGTTTTATGGCTCACCTCTCCTGTTCATGGGTCGCACGCGCACAGCGACCTTTACGTTGGAGTCACTCAGGCTGCTGTCATCCATTGTGGCACCTGACCTGCGGCAATTCAATCAGTGGACACCAGTAAAACCAGTTAAGACTCTGTTTGGACTTTACACATACACAAAGCACGGTCCGAAAACATACATTTTCCCAGAATTAAAGCTTCGTTTCGAGTTGACATTTGCAACTTTGTTCAAATGACTTCGGAATGGCGCACAACGAGGCGAGGAGTGACGGAGAAAATGACGGAGAAGGGAACTAACCGAGTGAAGGAGTGCGCAGTTTGGTTCCCGGTCCGACACCCCGGAGGCACAGCAACAGCAGCAGCAGCAGCTAGCCTGGGACGCTAAAGAGGTTTGGATATGAGCAGCAAACACACACACACAAGGGTCAAACACTGTATGACAGCGACCGCTGGCTTGCTCTACCTGCCTGCCTTGCCCACCCCCAGAAATTCCGCTCACAGTGGGGAAGTTTGCCGTCTGCTCCAGAGTCTGGAAACGCTCACGGCAGTCCACGCTTCATTCCCTGCAGCTCGTCCACCTGTTGCATTTCCTGAAACTTCCCGCAGAGATCAGTCGGGCCATGTCAACTCGCGACTAAAGGGATTTGCTGTGAGATTTAAGACAGTGAGCCTTCAGCTGCCTCTGGACACATTCGCAAACACGGCTTAAGAGGGGATTTAACGCCACCCCGTGGATGTTCATCGAACATGCAAGCCTTTCCCACCGCACTCCTGTGTGCAAGTGAGATTAAGACATTTTCTTTAAGATATGAACCCCTGTCAGGGCTTTTTAATGAACTAGGACACACCTGTAACTCTATCCTAATGATTTAATAATAACAGTAATAATAATAATTCAAAAACAGTAAAAAAGCAGTTTATTCGTCATTTCAAAATTCTGTACAGTAGTTTACGTCATTTTACGACAGTTTCTGTTACGGTGCGGCATATTAGGTATGCTCGTAACGTGGAGTTGTTTATTACTATTCTCTGAGTTGACAGACCAATGTTTTACCCTTTAACAAACAGCACCTTGTTTAAAATTTGACAGAGTGTCCGCGGAAGGATATGGGGAAACCGAAGAAAAAGAGTGAGTTTGCTGTGAAACGTGTTAAATATTTTTAAATTACTTTGAAATTAGCCAGACTAGTTGTAGCTTGTTGCTAACGCTAACCAATACCATTCAATTTAGGAATTCTTTATTGACTCCAATGGGAAATTAAATGTTGCTTTAACTCATATTATCCAGCGTTCTTCAAAGAGTTGTCTTTGTAGTAAACTAAATGACACAAAACGAAAGTCGTCTCTACTTTATGTGGTAAATGTGACTTTCTCCGTCAACAACTCTTATGTAAACACCGAGTTATTATAAGAAAATAATATATTAGTTAATCTAAATTAAAGTATCTTTGCTGGTTTCCAGGTGACATCAGCCGAGCTGAGCTGATGATGATGACCATCGCCGACGTCATCAAGCAGCTGGTTGAAGCGCACGAGCAGGGCAAAGACATCAACCTCAACAAGTGAGGATTCTTAAAACGACACGAGTGTTTTCCGAGAAATACGAAAAAAATGAATGAGAAGCGGCTGCATCCGTGGGGATCCAAACCCAACATTTGTGGATTCAAAGAAGAAAAGAAAAAACAGTTTTTTTCAAAATTAATCAGTGACTCTACTCTATAATATAACAGTTTAAAGCATCCGTAGTTGGTGCATAGGAAAAGTATTGGTAATAATATATATATATAAACAATAAGAAATTAGGCTGAATTTTTGGTATACATTAGCCATTACCTTATTTTAAGATGTACTGACTTACCTTGTTCTCTCTCAGAGTGAAGACGAAGACCTCAGCGAAGTACGGACTCGAAGCCCAGCCACGGCTGGTGGACATCATCGCGGCTGTTCCGCCACAGTACCGCCGGGCTCTGGTGCCCAAGCTGAAAGCCAAACCCATCCGAACCGCCAGCGGGGTGAGTAACCCCAACCTTCTCCTCATCTCTCCCTTTAGCTCCGGGTAGATTTCTCTAAGTGTCCTCATGAATTCCAACTAAATACATAGAATTAGTTTTCTGAACGCAATAAAAGAGGTCAGATGTGTCATTCAGATGAGTACCATACAATTACAACATGAAGAACCCTACAAAAAGTTAAATTGACCTCAGCAAAAACCCAGAATCTCACCAGAAGACTTGTTCACAGAAACTGTGGGCTAATATTAGCATCTATAGCTTCTTTGTTAATTGAAAAAAAAAAAAGAAAAGCTAAATCTTCAGCACTTTTGTCTCTGTTTCAGATTGCGGTTGTGGCTGTGATGTGCAAACCACATAGATGTCCTCACATCAGCTTTACAGGAAACATCTGTGTGTAAGTATTACTCTTATATTTTTACAGAATTAATTCTCCGTTTTAGAATTCATGTTATTGTAAAACAATTAAACAGACTTTTAGAAAGCTTCAGGTGTCTTGAAGGGCCTTTTGCCTGTTATTCAGTGTCCTAATGTTACATTTCTTCATATTTTATGTCTTTTTATCTTTGGCAGCTACTGTCCAGGGGGACCGGACTCTGATTTCGAATACTCCACACAGTCGTACACCGGCTACGAGGTAAGGCTCTTAGAGTCCGTTTGTTTTCCCCAGTGATTCTATGATTTAATCAGTGAAAAAACAAAAAAAAAAGTAAATGTTTTTGTGTTTTTAAAAAGCCAACATCCATGAGGGCGATCCGAGCCCGCTATGACCCCTTTCTACAGACCAGACACCGAGTGGAGCAGGTCAGAGACTCCCAGCTCTCTATACAAATAGTATTTAATAAATATTTACACCCTTTGAATTCCTCATGTCATAACCACAAATTTTAATGTGTCTTATTGGGTTTTTACACACAAAGTAGTAAAGTAGAAGGAAAACAGAGGGGATGAAAGATGGTTTTCTTTACTCTGATACCCCTAAATAACTAAACTGTAGAACCAGCAGCTGGAACAAATCCACCTCAGCAGGGATATTAACACATGTGGTCATTGATGATAGATTTTGCAGACGGTAATTGAGGGTCACAGCTTTCGTCGCCCCTGCAAGACCTCAATTACAGGAATGTATAAATGAATGGCCCCAATTTCTCTTGTGCATCAGAGCAGAACGATTCATTTTCTGCTGATGATCTACTGATGCTGCTCTTATGTGAAATCAAATCGCTTATACAGCTTTTAACTGAACTACATGTGGGCTGGGTCTCAAGTTTTGATTTCACACATTTTCTTTTCTGATGTAAACACGTCCTTAATTTTGGAAGATCGGATGACGCTTGAATGTAAAACCAATCTTTTCCACCAATCCTGTGCAATGACGCAGGTTGTGTCTGGATGAGCGCAGTTAACAGTCATCCACTTGTTGCCAATTTAGTGACTGTTGCTACGTTTAGCAATTTTTCAGATAAAATAAATCCTAATTTAAAAATTTTTGATCAGCCAGAAAACTGCAATCAGTGCACCCTAATATCTACCAATTGTCACTGTTGAGGGTAAAATATATATATTTTTTGTTAAAACTTGATTTTTTTTTAACAAATGCTTTAGAAGCCACATATTTATTTGATTTGCACATATTACAAACATACTACATAAATGACTGCTTTAACTTGTATAATCCAGATAATCTGATTGCTAAACCCACAGTTTTTACCAAATCTAACATTTTCAGTCAGGTTTAGGGCTTTCACATGAGAAGTCATCATCACCCAAACAAATTATATCAGTTTAAAACAGAGTAAAATGATTTTTGAAACTCACAAAGCGGGAAAATTATAAAATTATGTTGCTCTTCTAAAACAAACATAGCAGAAAAAATATTAAATTAATATGAACCGGTTTATTGCTGTAACTGCGTTTTGCAAACTTGAAGGACAACAGTTCTTTTGGGTTAAAGTTTATTTTATTTCTCACCCTTGTTGCAACTGATTTTATTGCTTGCTGTCTGCAGCTGAAGCAGCTGGGCCACAGTGTGGACAAGGTGGAGTTCATTGTGATGGGTGGCACCTTCATGGCCCTGCCTGAGGAGTACAGAGACTACTTCATCAGGAACCTCCATGATGCCCTGTCAGGTCACACCTCCAACAACGTGGCAGAGGCCGTCAGGTACAAACTGGTCCTCAGCGCCTCAGCATTTCATCTGTCTTCTAGACTTTTCTATAAATGGCGCAGTACGATGTCAAATAGACTTTTTTTAGCTTTACATCATGTCGTAATGTTATACTCTCATCAAAAATATGCCTGGAGTGTTGCCTTGATTCTTTCATGTGTGTTTGAGAAATCCTTTAGTCTCCACGGAAACCATTCAGCTGAGCAAAACGCCTCATTGGACCTGGCTCCGCCTTCGAGCTGTGTCTCGAAGGCGGAGGCTCCAGTTTCTGAGCTTTCCCTTCACAGAGCAGTTTTCCGCTGCAACTCACCTGCTCAGCTCCTTCAGACTACCCAGCAGCAATTAGACAACACCTAGTAGTCTAATTACTANCTATTACACCTGCTGACATATTCAGCAGAGTTGAATATGTCAACTCTGCTCACCAGAATTGACATATTCTGGTGAGCATCTGCTGAGCTCAATGTAGGAGCCACTTCTCAGAGCAACGCTGGTAAAAATGTTGTTGAAGAGTTAATAGAGGAGCCATGTTGTGAGCAGGAGCTTCTTAAAGAGACAAAGGCCCAATTTTATGACATTTAAATTATAATGTAAAATTTCCTTTAAGTTATATTTGATAAATACTGTATTTTTATAACAACTGTGGTTAGCATAGTTAGTTGATTGTGCTATAAAATGGCACTATGCTTCTAGAAAATGAATAGTACTGTTCTTTTAAAGGTCTTTAATACAAGAAATATATGAGTAGCATAAAACAATGTAGGTTTTTCCTTCTGAGGAGGAATAACTGTAAAACAGGGTTGTTTTAATTTAGAACAAAGTTATCACATAGTGGTCAGTAAGCTGCCTATACCTTGTTGTATTAGCAATTAGAGTTTAACATTACTGAAAAAAATCTGCCTCTTTGTATATTTGTTTTATTAATATCTGAGGATGTGCATAACTGTTTCACAAAGATCCAATTGAGATAGAACTGCTAACACTTATTAATCAACCATTAGCTTTATGGCAAGATGTAGTTCTACACAGAACACAAGTGTCCCCTACTGTGTGCATTTGTCTCTCATCTTATGCTTACAAATGCAACTTTTTAAAATGTTTGATAATAACCTGCACAAATATCTTGAAGTAAAATACAGAGGTGCCTTAAATTCTCCTTTTAGAGTTCTTTCTTTTCTACTTTAAGTTTAGGGTGAATTATTCAGTCAATATTTTCTTGACAGTTTATGAAGAGTGTTTATGCAACAACTGGGCCACTAGAGGGTGCTGTTTTACTACACATTATTCTCTGCAATGTGGAAGCACTGTATCTGGCTGGGTGTTATCGCTTAACTTTGAGTCAAAAAAATATAGAAAATAACTTGCATGTAATTTAAGTATAATAACTTTTTCTACTTTCATATCAAGAATGAAAGACATCAGCAATGACTTTAGACATTTGTGTACAAATGCATTATCTTGCTTTACATAGAGAGAAGATGTGCACAAGTGGAAGACATTGAAAATGTATGCCAACCTTCAAAGTAGTGGCTTTTCCCATCTATTCATTCCTAAGTTAAAGTGTGCCATGCTTTAACTTAGAGAATTTTTGGGGAAAAGACACCAGAAGCTTCTTTTTTGGCTTTTCATTTTCTGCAAGCCACAATTATCAAAATGATAAGAATTGAAGGCTTGAAATTAGGGATGTCCCACTTTGAAAATTTGGGCCAATATCCATACCTGATTGCTGCTGTTCTGACTGCTATTGCATATATTTAGCACCCTAGTTTCACTTATCAGACCGATACCAATGATTGAATGGCACAGTAATCATAGCTTCACAAATAAAAATACTGCTGTGAAAAAAGTTGTAATACGCTTTTTTTGGACACCAGTCACATAAAGAATCACTAAACTGCTCATCTGCATTTAATCATATTTTTATATTTATTGCTACTTATTGATACTCTCGCTGAAAAAACAGTGGAACAAATTATAAACTTAATAATCCCAACAATACAGACAATTTCGGGGGGGATTTTAAACATTGTTAAATAAAATTTATTGTGAGAACAATACATTTCAATTATTATCATAAGACTTGTATCACAATAAATGATTAACGATATGATAAATGCCCACCTCTACCTTCCAGTAATTGAGTTGACATATTCTGGTGTCAAACATCAGGCTATCTGGCTAACAGCTGAAGTGTGGGCTTCATCTGGTCACGCTAGCAAGGAAACAATTTTGTAAAGACCATAAAAGCAGAATTTGTTTATGACGATGTATGAGAACCAAAATGAGTTAGACCTCAATGTCTCATTTGTTTTGTTTGGATGCATAACTTTATAGTGTAACTTCTGGCAGTTGCACCGTATACCTTTGAATCACACCTCTGTTTGATCTAACGCACCATGGTTGATCCTGGAAGAGCCCAAAAGAGTCCATCTCTTGAATGAAGCCATTGATGATGCAGTAGGGGGAGATAAGTGAAGCCACTCTTCCCTTTGTTCAATCGATTCCTCTCTAGCTGAGTCAGGGAAGAGCGTCGAATGAAATCAGACACGCTTCTGCTCAGTATGGATGGACTGCAACTGTCAAGTGGTGTTTAATTCAAGTGACTGGGCTTTTACTAACTGGTTTGTCAAAAGGAGACATTTACTTTCCTAAAGCCTAATAAGACTAAGAAGCCTGGTTTACGCAAGCGTCTTTCGTTGCGTCTGTCATCAGGTGTGTGAGCAATCTCACAGGTGTGTGCCTTAATTCGCCCCAGTCCGCTGTCGTCACGCTTTGTTAAGACACTATGATTGCCGTAATTGTGGGGAGCGCTTCATAGGTTTGGATAAAACTGGGCTTGGCTAAAAAGCACTCGCACTTTTGGCTGCTGGTGTGTGATAATTGCAATGTTTGTGTATCGAAGAACCGCGCGGCCGCAACTCTCACTCGCGCCGCGACCACACTGCCTCTTGATCTGATAGAAGCGGTGAGGTACCTGGAGATAATCGCCCGAGATAATAGACTTTTTATTGATTCATCTCCCACAATCTGATCATCCTCTGTGGAGCATAAACTCTGGTAATTAGAGTAAATCAGCCAGCAGGCTGTAAAAGATGGACATTTACTGCCAGTGGATCCAAAATCTGGGGGAATAGGCGCTGTGTGAGGGGAGCTAATGGTCATTGAAGCAGCTGAAGTGGAGAAAATGACATCTGGAGCGTGTGCTGAAATGACGCAGCTCTTGTTGTTTTGGTGATTTTGATCAGTGAGTGTAATAACTCTGAAAGTGGAACACCAGTCAGATTCAGGATAAATGAAGCTGAGAAAACATGGGTCTTCAGATTAAACTTTAAAAAGGACAGCAAAACAAGCCGGTTCATTGTCAGTTTCATCCGATACCTGAAAGGTTCCGTTTTTATTCATCATTGATAGATTTATATTCAGCAATGGTGTGTACACACAGGTTTTCATTGGACAAACTGGAAACACAGAGTGTAGAAACAGTCTAGAAGACGCTCAGGAACCCACAGACGAGGCAATCCCAAATTCAATTGGAGAGAACCAGAACCAGGCAGAAGATAACTGGTGCCTGGTACTCCTTTGGGAATCCCGTTGAAAAGGGCATGGCTTTAACTGGTTCTTCTTCAGTCAGGCCCACCCATGTTTGTCTTTGTTTGCAAATCCTGCGCAGTTCCTTCAAATTTTTTGGAACTACCTCAGGAGTGGTAAAAACCGGGTCTTTTGTGCAAGTGATCTCATTGGCAACAGATTGATTGTTTGATAGATTGACAGGCTGTGCTTTCAAACTCATCTAACAACATCTCAACCACAATTTTTAATCTGCTACGAGACCTTAGAAGATTGAGAACTGGAAATGGATCATTTTGTGGTTAAACTTTGAGGTTTTATCTATTGAAGATAAAAAAAATTCATTGTGCGCAGTTGTAGCGCTCCACACTTGGGTGGAAGAGTGCGTACACCTTCATCTGAAAGGGGCAATCCACAGTGAAGAAACACACTAAGTATTTCTATGAAACTGGCCACCAAGGAGTCCACATGCAAAATGACATCAATTTAGCATCAGCCATAACGCTTGTGCACCGGCAGAGTGAAGAACACACTGCTGGAAAACTTTGCTAGAACCAAGCAAAACATTAATTGGCTGGAGTGGGACTAGACAATGGAGAAGGGGCCTTGGACTACTGGGGAAACTGTGTAAACCAGTCAATGCATCATGGTTCATTGATGATACCATTGGTTTTCTGACCATAAGTTAATTGATAACTTCCGGTATTTGTCAAAAATATCTGCACACAATAACGTTTTTCAGTAACAACACTGGAAATGATATCCTGTGTAGCTTTTAAAGTTGGGTCTTTTATCTTTCTAGCATTAATGTGTCTTTAATGTGAGGTTAGTGTTAACTATCTGGGTGATGAGCCGTTTCAATTTACAGCACGCAAATTGATGTTGCTAAATGATGCCTCCAATATATCCTCCGTTCTCTTCCGACCCTCAAATATTTATTCTCATTGGCACCAAATGGTCAAATTAAAAAGTCATTACAGGAAGAGAGACGTTTAGCAAAAAAAGAACCGAACCCAACCCGGGTTGACTCGGGCGGCGGCCTCTCTCTCGCTGCAGGTACTCGGAGCGCAGCAACACCAAGTGTGTGGGGATCACCATAGAGACGCGGCCGGACTACTGCCTGAAGCGCCACCTCAGCGACATGCTGAGCTATGGCTGCACCCGGCTGGAGATCGGCGTGCAGAGTGTTTACGAAGATGTGGCCAGAGACACCAACAGGTTAGTATGTCTGCCAGAGAAAACACGTCAGAACATTTGTTTTTATTTTGGTAAAATAATCCCAGTCCCATATCTACATTTGACCTTTTTTTTCCAGAGGCCACACAGTGCGAGCTGTGTGTGAGTCTTTCCAGCTGGCAAAGGATGCTGGGTTTAAGGTCGTTGCACACATGATGCCAGACCTGCCCAATGTTGGCATGGAGAGGGACGTGGAGCAGTTTATAGTAAGCACCCATTCATTTTATAGGGGCAGTTTTATGTAACAGCAACATTTTTGAGCTGCACATCATGTTATAATGTTATTCCCTCATCAAAACAATACCTGCAGTGTTGCCTTGATTCTTTAATGGATGTTTAAGAAATTCTTTACTCTCCATGGCAACCATTCAGCTGTGCAAATGCCTGGATGGACCTAGCTCCGCCTTCGAGGACAACGCTCCTCCTCAGAGCTGCAGTTTCCATGCTCCAGGCTTTTTACACCCCAAAAAAGATTTTCTAGGATGGCCTTATGTTTAGCTCCATGCATCTTCCCATTAACTCTTTTTCAAGATACACACCCCACGGCATGTAGCTGCCACTACTGTGTTTCACGGAGAGGTGGTGTATTCAGAGTGATTTGTCTGGAGTTGGCTTTAATGGTTAAAATTCAAAACCGTCAATCAAAGCAGTGGGT
>CAEFZY010017894.1:0-81675 GCA_903066815.1 Brachyrhaphis roseni | reverse complement strand
GCAATTTTTTTTTTTTTTTTTTTTTTTTTAAGGGAGTTACTGTAACAACATGGAAAATCTAAATTTTTTTTCTTTCTTGCTATATTTCCTTCTGTTTCTTCACAGTGACATACTCCGAATCGACTCCACCAACGCTGATGCTCTTTACGTGCGCGGTCTCTGTCTGTATTATGAGGACTGCATTGAGAAGGCTGTTCAGTTCTTCGTCCAGGCCCTGCGTATGGCTCCTGACCATGACAAGGCCCGACTCGCCTGTAGAGTGAGTAACTAAGCAGAAGATTTCTGTCTGTCAGTATTCATTTTCTGTTTTAATAAAGAAATTTAGCTATACAAGTGAAATTTCTTTAACCTATTTAGAGATTAATTTTACCATCATGGTGTCTTTTATGTCTAATTTGTGGTCTTGTCTTTCCAGAATGCCAAAGCGTTAAAAGCCAAGAAAGAAGAAGGGAACACGGCGTTCAAGGAGGGCAACTTTGAGGCAGCTTATGATTTGTACTCAGAGGCCCTAACAATAGACCCAAACAACATCAAGACTAATGCCAAGCTGTACTGCAACAGAGCCACAGTTGGATCTAAGGTCAGCAACACCTGGACAATCGTCAAAAAATTCAGCGCCTTTAGAAATGTTTATACTCCTCAAAAGTTTTCACTTGTTCTATCGCTATGGCCACAAGCATTAAATCATTTATCTCATAATTGTAAAATTAAATCTGACGTTACAAAAAGTTTTATACAGCCTCAGCTATAGTATAATGTTTAATAATCAAATTCAGACAATTTTTCAGATTTGTATTTGTAAAAAAATAAATAACTACAATAAAATAAACCCTTGCATCCTGTATCCTGTAATGTGATCAAATGTGAAAAGCTTAAGGCATTATGGATGTTTCTGTAAGTCTATGATCCTAATTCACACTCAGGTTCTGTTTCTGTTTAGTATTCATGCCATATTCTATCAATTTGCACATTAACTAGACTTGAGTCATGGGCTTATTGTCATTCTTCTTTCTTTTTCTTCTTCAGCTGAAGAAACTAGAACAAGCCATTGAAGACTGCACAAAGGCCATTAAGCTGGATGAGACCTACATCAAGGCCTATTTAAGGAGAGCACAGTGGTATGCCATCAACTTTTAACTTAGTCACGATCAGAAGCACATGCTATATATTGCATTTAAAATTTCTGACCTCATTACAAATTCGACGGGCAGTATGGTGTTGAGTGTGACAGCTTATTTCTTTATGTGGGTAAGCAAGTAAGATTTTGTTTCAGCTACATGGACACAGAGCAGTATGAAGAGGGAGTGAGGGATTATGAGAAGGTCTACCAGACAGAAAAGACAAAAGGTTAGATTCTAAATTTACAACATCTAAAAAGCACAGATTGTTTGCTTATTTTATCATATGGTTAAATAAATATGTTTGTTTTTTTTATTTTGTAGAACATAAACATCTCCTCAAAACGGCTCAACTGGAGTTAAAGAAAAGCAAGCGGAAAGATTACTACAAGATACTCGGAGTGGATAAGAACGCCACAGAAGAGGAGATCAAAAAAGCGTACCGCAAACGTGCACTTTTACATCACCCAGGTGCTTAAAACTAAAAAAAACCTTTCAGGTGCAGAATACACATGCATAAGATAATGATGTCTCCCTTTTGTTTCTTTCAGATCGTCATAGCAGTGCTAGTACTGAGGTGCAGAAAGAAGAGGAGAAAAAGTTTAAGGAAGTGGGCGAGGCTTTCAGCGTGCTTTCAGACGCAAAAAAAAAGGCTCGCTATGACAGCGGGCAGGACCTGGAAGATGACGGCATGAACATGGGAGGTCAGTACCGGCGGAGTTAACAGTGGGAGGTCTTATAGGTGAATAGATTGAAATGAGAAGACTTAAAGTGATGCCGTTGTTGGTTGCTTTTGTCTTTTTTCTCCCAGACTTTGATGCCAACAACATTTTCAAGGCATTCTTTGGAGGACCAGGGGGTTTTAGCTTTGAAGGTAATCGAAGAAAATCTGTTTTCCTGGCGTAAAAAGTGTTGTTTGCACATAAAAATGATTTTTATGCTAAGTGCAAATTTGTTTCTGGTTGCTTATCAGCATCTGGACCAGGAAACTTCTTCTTCCAGTTTGGTTAATTGGAGGTGGTGTCTGCATAAACAGCAACAACATCAGGACTTTTCTACAATGTCAACCCCACTACCCACCATCTGTATTTAATGACTGACTATAAGTCAGATGATTCTTGTCTATGCCATTGGCTGAATGAATGCAACCCAGTGACCACACGCAGTGAATTATTTGCAGCAAGGACACCAAGGTGACTCCGATTGATTATTCCTATTGGTTTTTGTTTTGTTTTTTTCTTCCAGAGTAAAACAAACTCAAAAATCAGTAACGGCTACCAACAACGATCCAAATAATCTGTGGAGCTTTGATGGAGAAATTGTCCGGTAATTGTGTCAGAGCTTGAAATGTCATCCTGGGAGAAAATGTAGAGATGTAACATTACATCTAGCAAGCGGTTATTTTTGCCCACTTTTCTGCTGAGGGAGTATTCTCTGCATGAAACTTGGTGACTTGTTCAATGTTTTCTGAGGAAAATCACTGAGCATGCCCCATCTCCCTCTCGTTCCGAAGAACATGACAGCAGGCTGCTACAAATTCACATTAAAACCCACTTTCTTGTCGCTTTGTAGGCTATGAGGCGTCAGATGATCTTTTTTTATTTTTTTGAAGCAGAAAACAGCTAGAACTCTTGACCTACACAAATGGCATGGCCAAAGCACACTAGAGAGATGACGGTGAGGACAGCAGTAGCAGCTTTGTTGCTGGCTGAGTCACCCCTCCCTTTGTCATCACGGGTTTTATGTTTGGTGTTGCCATTCTGAGCTTGCTGCATTGTACATTTTACTGGAATGTAAAGTGTTAATTTGTGATGTTAAAGTTTTTCAGTTTATTTTATTTTCATATCTATATTTATTGTAAATTTGCTGTCAAACTATCAGTATGAGATGAAGACACTTCTGTTTGAAAAAAGGAAACATGGAACCTTTCTGCAGGAAGATAATTGATTTGCTAGGTTTGCATGAAGTCTGATTAAATGGCTTATTCTGCCTTTGTTATTGGAGTTTGATCCAAGCCATCTAGTTTTGCTCAAAGCAAGATGCAGTATTAATTTGCAAGACAGTTGGACTCTGTGAAATATTTGAAACCTGGCAAATTTTTGTTTCTTCCTGATTTGAAAAAAGAAGTCTCTCCTCATCTTTTCCCTCTGGAAACCAGCCTTTCTTTACCTCTTGAAAGGTATCAGCTGTATCAATAAAGTTGACCTTCTCTTAGTTTCCCTGATATTGTTTTCTTCTTTGTTTTCTCATGATAGTTAAATGAACAGGTCAGTGAATGCTGTAAGTATTAAGGTTGGTGTAGCAATAAATAAGAAAAAGGCCACAAGGGGGCGCCTTCTTCCCTACTCTTGTTTGTGGTTGCTAGGATACACTTTCTTTTAACTTTCCGTTTGTTGACGCATTTACTGGTTCAGAGGCGTCGAAATGGCAACCAAAAAAAAGCACTACACCGATGAGGACATTTTAAAGAGTAAAACTTCAGCCTTAAGGGCTGACGGTGAGTGGAAGTATCGTAAAAGAAATTATAAGCAAGCTCTCAACAGCTTTACTGCGGTAAGTGAAATATTGAGTCTGCTATTGCTAACTCTTGTTAAGAAGAGTTTGAAAAATAACCTAGTTTTTGTGTTTGTTTAGGCCATTGAGTTAACGCCTAAGGAGAAGAGATGCTTTGTGTCTCGATCCAAGTGTTACATTCAGTTGGGCCAGTTTAGAAATGCTCTCATAGATGCTGAAACGTCACTCGTGGAGGACCCATTTTTTCCTGAGGTAAACTTTTCCTATGACAATCAAACATGACGGGCGTTTTATGTGTTTTTGTTCAACTTTGAAGCCTTCTTTAACCGGGTGATGTTTCTTCTCTCTTTTTCAGGGAGTGTACCAAAAAGCAGAGGCTTTATATTACATAGGTGAATTTGAGTTTTCCCTGGTTTTTTACCGCAGAGGACTAAAGCTTCGTCCACAAATGGTAGGATGGAGGCATGGGATCAATAAGGCAGAGGAGGCAATAATCGGCTCCGTTGGCAGTGAGTCGTGACTGTTTACTTTCGTTTCTCATAAAATATTATTTTTACTAAAATTCTAAACTTCTTGAATGTCTCTCTACTATACTACAGGTCGATCCTTCATCAAACCGGAAGTTATGGGAGACCTGTCATATCTTGAAGAAGAGATTGGCGTAAGGGTTTTATTGTTTGGCATTGTGTCCTTATCCTAGCATCCAGTGTCAAAGAACTGACCTTATTTGGTATGACTTTAGTGACATTAGCCTCAATAGTAAAACCTACAACTTATGTGTGTGTAATCAGTTCATCATAGTAGGATGTGCACAATGCACCTGGCCTTAACTGCATCTTTGGTATGTAACACATTCTCATCCCTTGTCATTTCCAAATGATTCTTGGAGACCTTCTGCATTGTGCAACATGAAATGACCAGTTCAGTGTTGCTTTGAGAAAGCCTTAACTCCCCATTTTTTTCATTCATGTCTTAACTGCATGAATGGAAAAAATTACCCTGTCATTTGTCACTAAAATCTTAATATTTAGGGTTCCAAGCCCACGGGAACAGATGGCCAATGTAAAGCATGGCTGTTCACCTGCTCCCAGCGGAGCAACACATGAACCACTGTGCAAAAGTTGTTTGTCTGCAATATTTTTCACCAGAGAACCATGAAAATTGCATTAGCCAAAACCAATCTCGCCCCCATGATCAACTCTGAGCCAAATGATATTTAGCGCAATATATGCTAATTTTGTACCTACATAAGTAGCTACAAAATTAAATTGCCCACAATTTTAAAACCATAAAAAAAAATCCACAATTTCCTTTGTGCCGCCAACTACAAACACAATATTGACAATGTTTAGCTAGTTTTTTCAACCACTAGCTAGACATTGACCAACTAGTTTTTTTCGACATCCACCTCCATGATGTAACAACTTGCAAATGTCTGACTTCCAGACACTAATATCTATTTTCCAGAATCCTTTGACAATCCTAATTAAATTGGTCACACTAGATGCTAAACTAGAACTTGAAGAAACTATCTTCCATTATAATGGGTTCCTCGCCCGACCTGGCTAGGAACCTTGCAGTCGGGCAAGGAACCCATTACAACTGATTGCAGTTCTAGTTTCCAGTTATTTCTGTTGCAAATACATGACTCACAACACTATTTTCTTATTTTCTAGGGTCTAATTTGTCCAACACCCTTCCCTATGCTAATAGAAGTCAGTTCTCTTAGATAGGAATGGCGTGAGACTTTTGTGTTGTCTGTGCTTTAACTGATTTTCCTACTTGTATGTTTTTCAATAAATTGCTGGTAAAGAGGAAACAGCCGATTGCTGTTGTTCAAAATCTGACAAAAAAAGATAGGAGTCCAGTGCCCATGAAGACTGAGAGGACCACCAGACAACTACTGGGAGGGTTTTACCAACACAAGGGATTTCTAGAGAAGCTTCTGAAAGATGAAGGTGCAAATCTGCCCATCTACTGTCATTTGCATTTGTCTATTTGTTATTTTATGTAGAAGTCAATCCTTTGTTGGCCCACATGTAGCGCTTTCATCCACTTTTATATTTTCTTCAAATTGAATTTCATTTATGTTTCACTTTTTAAAGACATTCTTTTAAAGCTGTTATACAATCCTACTCAGATTTGATTAAGGGAGTGACGAAGAATGGAGAACGAGTGGAAGACCTCATTAAGAACTGCATCACGTCTCTAAATCACTGCGCTGACTTTTGGAGCCAAGAGAAACCGATTACCCCCAAAGAAATAAGTCGTCATCCCAAACTGCCCAAACCAAGCTTAGCCACTCGGAAGGCTCAGTATCTCCTAAGGATCTTTGATGAGATATCTCATTGTAGGATATACTTCTGGTTCAACCTGTAGCTCATCACTGTGTTTCTTTTTCGTATGTGTGTAAAATTATTTTGGTTTTCATCTGTCATTGCAGCTCTGTCTACAGGGAATCCGAAATGCAGTCTAAGGAAGACAGAGGACGTAATCAAGACAGTTCAAGGATTGACAGATCAAGAATGCTCTATTAAAGATGAGATAATGTGCTTTCTGCATAGTTGCTTAGGACATGCTTTTTTTGACTTGGGAGACCTTGATAAAGCAATGGGGCATTATGAGGATGACCTGAACTTGGCTAGACAGTGGTGAGAAGCTGAAGAACCAAACAGTTTGAGTTAACACAGCTTTTTTGAAAGAGTCCAATTGTTTATTCATCTTTCTTAAAAACAGCTATGTTCCAGAAGCAATATCCAGGGCTCTGGCCAACATAGGTTGCATCTATGCAGAAACTAAACAGTTCGAAAAAGCCATAGAGTTGTAAGTAAAGAACACACTATACACGGTGCTACTAAAGACATCTAAATTCAGTTTCTTCTGAATTTCTTTTTGTCATGATTCAGCTGGAAAGAGAGGATTCCTTATGTTCATGAAGGTTTGGAGAATACCTGGATGCTGCATGAAATCGGCTGTTGTTATCTAGAGCTCAATTATCCAGAAGAAGCCAAAGACTATGGTCTACGTTCTATTGCTGTGGCTGAGGAAATGTTTGACGACATGTGGCAGTTAAGAGCCAGCGTTTTGGTTGGAAAGTGTGAATGTAATTCCTTTTTGTGTTTTACATTTTGAAAATTTGGAGTAGTTCCCAAATTTGAAGACTTTTTTGTTGTTGTTTTTTTAAACCAATAAAAACACTAATGCTGTCAGTTTAATCCTTGCTTGATGGTTTAAAGCGATGTCACTTTGTGTTTTTTCTTTTTTTTCTGCTGTTTTAGTGAATCTGGGAAACTTTGAATCATCTGTATCTTTCTTTGAAAAAGCTTTGAGCCTTGCTGAACTTGAGAATGATGGCATGGCACTGAGAGCTATCCAAAAGGTTTCTTTTATCATCTTATGCTTTCCATCTTAATTTTATTTAAAGGTATTTTTTATCTCTGACCAGGCAACTGTTTTCCTTTTAGGCACTTGATAAAGCAAAGGAACGGCTACAAAATCAGCAACATTCCTCACAAAATGAGGAAAATGAAGAGGAGGAGGATGAGGAGCAGAAGGAGGAGAAGAAGGAGCAGAAGGAGGAGCAGAAGAAGGAGCAGAAGGAGGAGCAGAAGAAGGAGGAGCAGAAGAAGGAGGAGCAGAAGAAGGAGGAGCAGAAGAAGGAGCAGAAGAAGGAGCAGAAGGAGGAGCAGAAGAAGGAGCAGAAGGAGGAGCAGAAGAAGGAGCAGAAGAAGGAGGAGCAGAAGAAGGAGCAGAAGAAGGAGGAGCAGAAGAAGGAGCAGAAGAAGGAGGAGACGAAGAAGGAGCAGAAGGAGGAGCAGAAGGAGGAGCAGAAGGAGGAGAAGAAGGAGGAGAAGAAAGAGGAGAAGGAGAAAGATGCCAGTCAGAAACAAACGAGCTTAGAAGAATGAGGAAAGTGTGGTGATTATTGAACTGTTCTGGTCATGTTAGGAACAAAGGGCTCACAATCCTATCATCAATAATAAAGCTTTGTAAAGCAGTGTATACAGTGAGGATATCAGACTGAACACTGAGCATTGTTCCTGATTAAGAAGTGCTTAAAGGTTAAATTGACCCCCACCTCATTGGGACTTATAGGGAAGTGCTCCTTACATTAATTTCTTTTTGTGTAATATCTCTGTAAAGTATTGGAGATTATTGTCTAGAAATGACTTAGAGACAGATACTATTCTTTTCATCATTTGTATTTTAAGTGACTTGGTTTGTTCTAGGTTTCCTTTTTGTTTCATGAACATTAGGAAAAGGAAAAAAGTTTTTAAGAAGTATATTTTTCCCTTTATTTCCATTTTTGGTCTTAAGTAGATAGAGCCAGGCAAAATGATCCACTGCTTGTGCCAGTGTTCCCAGTTTTCCCCTCTGCTTTGAGATATGAATGGTGTAATTTACATAAATTAGAATAAAAATGTTTCTTATTGTCTCTCACAATTCAGTTGTAGTTATACTGGCATCAAAGTGACAAGGAAATGGAAGCATTGAGATACATATATCAAATTAATAATATGGTAGCCTGATTCTATGATATGTACAAACTGAGTGAATTCATTAAAGAACTTTACCATCTGTAATCTGTACATTTGTGCAGCAATGACAGACTACTGACAAGAATATGGAAAAGTGTGCAAATAGTTGTAGGAATGTTTGTAGAATCTTACAGCTGCTGGGAGGAATGATCTGTGATAAAACTTATTTATTTTTTACAAAATAAGTTTATTTGTGAATTTATTGACTCATAAGAGTATGTTGACTCATGTGACATAGGCATAAAAAACAAAGAGATTATATACAACAAATAAAAACTTACAAAAAAAAACTTGCACAACATGTTTCCACAAAAACTGATAGCACAGTGCACTGACAGAAGAATAGACATTACACACTAAGTTGAAACACTTACTTCACTTTTTTTGTTCATATTGTGTTACACAACCAAGTCTAAAGACAGAGACCAATACAGAAACTGCCTTGCATGTGTCTAGAATAACTGTCCTTTGTGTCAGTGAGATGGTCTTATAAAGAGAGCTGTATTTTACATCTTTAGCTTTGCATATGAGATAACAGCATTTATATTACTGAGAACTTCTGTGTAAGCTGTTGTATAAATGACTGAGAGAGTACTAGAGATTAGCAGAAACAGTGTATAAGATGCACAAGAATGCACATAAATTTTAAAATATTTCAAAATAAAAATCAATTGTGATTTGTTTTATTCTGCTGGATTTCTTTTTAAACACATTTTAAGATGATAGAAGTTAGGGTTATAATGAAGAGAAGCTAAAACCAAATACTCAACTAAAACTAAAAGAGAACTAGGAAGGAAAGTATTTTGTTCTGATTGACCTAGTTCTAAAGAGCTACTTTATTCAGTAATTCAGTCAAAAAGAGGAAACAGGTTCATTACACGCAGAGAGATGGGTTTTTTTGGTTTTTTTTTTTTTTTTTCAAATTTAAATTCCACATACAGAAATGTTGACCCACTGAAAGGCATTTCCATACTGTGCAGTCTTGGTGAGACCTTGTTTTGCATGAATTACTGCATCGATGTGGTTAAAGTTACACCAGCCTCTCCACAAAGCAGGTCAACAAAAAAAGACACATTTACACACATTTATCATTTCCTGGTACATGGCTGCCCAAAGTCAGAACTTTGACAAACACAGTGGGCCAAAAGCAGCAAATTATATGATTCCCAAATCACCACTGAATGTGGAAACTTCCTACAGCACCTCAAGCCATGTGTGCCTCACCACTTTTTTTTCCGGGATTGGGGATTTAGATTTCAAAATAAAATGCAAAATTAACTTTCATCTGAAAAGACAGCTTCGGACCTCTCAGCAACAGTCCTGCCCTTTTCGGATGCTGCTTACAGGTAACAGCTGTTGACCATCCTGGATACCTCTGCGTAATGGCTTTTAAATCAGACTGCAACCACCATCTCTTTCATATTCTTGAACTGGCTTTGCTTTTTCTGCCACTTTGTTTTCTTCCTCTCAACATACTAATAATATGCTGAGTCTCTGTCAAGTCCTTTGGTGGCTACCTTTGGCATGGCCAACCTAACCATCAATGTTCCCTGTGATTATGCAAGGTGTACCATTTTTGTAGTGAAACTCTTTTTTTAAAAAAAATGTTTTTGTAATTATTAAATTTTGTAAATTATATTTTATTAGTAATCACTTAAAAAAAAAACAATGTGTGGTGAAATTATATTTTTCTTGTATTACCGAAATACACAACATGTTCATTAGATTATAATTTAGATTAAACTAACCACAGTAAAATGATCATGGTTGGATAAATTCACTCTTCTTCCGGCCCAGAGGGGCGTGGTCAAAGACACGCCCATTTGCGCGTTCCCGGGAGTTTCCGTTTCTTTCTTTTTTTTCCCCCTTAAAAAGACGAGCGGGTTCGTGTCAGGGTCCAACGCTGCCGTGTCATTGTGCTCAGAAGGAGGAAACGCGTGGTCAGCAGGACAGTTGGCTTCACTGCAGCGTTTCTGGTAAGCTGACATGTTAGCTAAAACATCCGCAGTTTATGTTTAAAAGAAAAGCCACTTCTTTTCTTTCTTTTTTTTTTTTTTTTACTGTAGAAATGTTTAGATATAACAGTTTGACTTATTGTCGGTTTCTTGTTAAATCTGTTAAAATATGGTGCTGGGGATGTTGCAGGCAGATTAATTAAGAGGTGGGTGGCGGGGGGTTAAACTGTTTTTGTCTGGCGTGCTAATGTGAGGGTGCACGCCACTCCCCGTCTGCCTGACCAAAACGTGTTCCTTAATGCTTTTTAGTCCACTATTTACCCGTTTTAACTCTTAAAATAAGCATTCAACTTCATTTTGATGTCGTCTTCGACATTTAATATTAAAAACAACAATGTTTTATGCTCAAACAGATGTGTGGTTTGGATTGCAGTTTAAACAAAAGGGTAACTTTAGCCATTTCTGCTACTCTATCGAAAAAAGGGAAAAAAACTACATAGTTTTGTATTTGTCTTTAGAGCTCATGTCTTCAATTTTGGGGGAAAAACTGGGGATTGACGTTAGGCAATTGTTTTGTTGTTACATTCACTTCAGTTTAACTCTTCCTCTTTTTGGTTGCCTCAGTAGAGTTTACCATTTACTTTCCATTGGCGTAGTAAAGCTAAACTCGGCTAAAGCTGTACAGGTTTTTTTTTTTTTTTTTTTTTTTTTTTTTTTTTATATTAGTACCCCGTTTCTTTAATTAGCCATTGTCTGTTTGCTGGCAAGGTTTCAGGCAGCCTACGTTTCTGTGCAAACTCTTGAGTACAGTCGGGTTTTTTTTTTGTTTTTTTTCTCTGAACCGTTTAACTAAGGACTTACTGACTTGCATAAATGTAAATATAAATTTGAATAACTTATTTGGTGCTTTCACTTCTTCTGCATGCAAAACTGAACCAAAAAAGGCCACACTAAAGCAAAACTTGGCTTTGAGGTTGTATTAAAGTGTGTAGGAAATATTATTCTACATATTTGCACTGTCTCTAAAGATTTGAATTATTAAAGCTATTTATCTTTATTACTTCACTTTTTAAAACTTTGATACTGAGTAACTTCTTGTTTGACCAGTGTATGGGCTTACAGAACTAACATTATAACCATATTCAGTTACTTTGTCATTCAGGTCATTTCCTTGAATATTCCTACATTAATTTAATTTCCAAATGTTCTGTAAACCTAAATGGTTTGATTTTATTTATGTCTTTAAGGTACCTGGTTGTGTGCAAAATTGGACTTTAAACCAATCATGGATACAGACAAAAGAGAGGTTTTAGATGTGCCAGCAACTCAAAATCAAGAGGAGACAGTAATGGAACAAGAGGCAAAACTAGAAGCAATGGTGCAACCCACACAGCCTGAGAATCCACCAGCTGCTGTGAAAGAAGTTGACCAGCTGGTGGTGTGCAGCCAAGAAACAGAAAAGCCAGTTGTGGTAGAAAATGTGACGCAGGAAAATAAAGAAAGCAACATGGAAAAGCCAGAAGAGGAGTTGGTGCCCTGCGCAGCAGCACCAGTAGAATCAGCCGAGTCATCAGTAAAGGTCTCTGACCCAGCTGCAGCTTTAGAACAGCATCCTGTGCCAGAGAATATTGCAGAGCCTGTACAAGTCCGTCTGGCAGAGACCACCCCTGAACCAGTTCCAGAGAAACCAGCAGAAACTCTACCAAAAGAAAAAACTGTACCCGAACCAGCTGTGGAGAAACCGACAGATACTGTACCTGAACCAGCTGCGAAGAAGCCAGTTGAATCCCAGCCAACCAGCAAAGAGGCAGAACCAGAACAAGTGAAGACAGAGGATGAAATGCCTACCAGGGTGGAGATAAAGATGGAAAAAGAAGTAGTTGCGGAAACGGTTGTGGTGACTGAAGCTTCATCTGAGAAGTTGGCAGAACCAGCAGCAATGGAGAAAGTGCCATTGGGCGAAAGTGGGGAACCTGCCCCGACTCAGAAGGAAGTCAAGTCTGAATCTGTTATTCCTGAGGAACCGACAGTAGAAGCTGAAGCTGTTAAATCTGTGCAGAAAGAACCAGAGCTTCAAAAGGAGGTAGATCCTGTTCCTGCTCCCAACTCGCTTTCTTTTGCCCTCCTGGAACATGAGGAAACGAAAGATGCACTACGAATTTCTCGCACGCTTGTTGTCCTCAGGGGCCTTCCTGGAAGTGGCAAAAGCTTTTTGGCACGAGCTATAGTAGATGCCTACAAAGACCAGAGTACCGTTTTCTGTGCTGATGACCACAACATAAAGCCTGAAAATCCCTCTGCCGAAGGATACAAAGCTCTGGATGATGCTGTAGTGGCTCGCTGCTGTGACGGGACGGCGTCCCCTGTGCTGATCGTGGTGGATGATACCAACCACACCCATGATCGGCTTGCCCGCCTGGGTGAGATTGCAGAGGAACACAATCTTGTCGCCATCTTCTTGGAGCCGCAAACCGAATGGAGCAGAGACTTAAGTCAGCTGAAAAAGAAAACTGGCCGTGGATTAGAGGAGGCCCACCTTGATGCAATGAAGGGTCCACTCAATGAAACATCCCTTCCTCTTTATTTCGGCTGGTTTCTATTCTCTTCAGTACAGGACAAGGTTGGGTGCACAGCAATGGACTTCTTGAAAACATTGGACACCCTGGAAGGCTTCAAAAAACACATTGCTGACTGTGAGTGTCGCTAAAACTGGCTTTAAGGTGATTATTTTTGGTGTTTTTTGATTTGAAATAAAATGTTTTTTCTCTTTTCAGTCACAGGACAAGCTGAGAAGGAGGTGGATCTGGAGCAGTACTTTGAGACCAAGGGAATCCTCCACTGCACTACAAAGTTTTGTGACTATGGGAAAGCAGATGGTGCAAGCGAGTATGCAAAGAATCCAGTAAGAAGCAACTTTTAAGTCCATATAACTGAGAGAAATATTTGTGTTTGGTGTTAATCTTGTGCCATTTTCCTTGTGAATGCTCCAGGTGGTTAAGAAGTCCTACAGTTCTGTGTTCGAGCTGTCGCTGACTGCTCTTTTTGTCACCCCTCGCACTGTTGGTGCCAGAGTGTCCCTCACCGATGAGCAGCTCAAGCTTTGGCCAGCAGATACAGAAAAGGAGTCGGAGGCAGATGTTCCCGGATCTGCGTCTCTGCCTGTCGGAAGCCGTGCCCACATTACGCTGGGTTGTGCAATGGATGTGGAGCCGGTTCAAACAGGCTTAGATCTGCTCCAAATCCTAACGCTGCCTCAAGGCGAGGTGGTCGAAGAGATGGAGCTTGGCTCGCTGCGATATTACGGTGAAGGAAGGTGGATGCTCAGTCTCAGAGAGCCAATCTGCGCTGTGACTTGCTTCTCCAGCTTCTATGGATGCAAGGAGCAGGAGGAGCAGCAGTCGCCTAAAAAAGAACCAGAAAAGAAAAAGATGAAGAAGTGTGCTATTCTGTAGATGGAAACGGTTGTGTGTCAGCGGGTGTGGTTGGTGAATTAAAACTTAGGCTTACTTTGTGAAAGATTGGTGTTTGTGCAGCATTTAGGGCTTCAGTTGTAGCCATCCTAAATCCACAAACGATGTGCCTTTTTAATGTTGATTTGCACCACAACCCAAGATGCCTTAGACAGAGTAAGGCATGTTATTGGTTCAGTATTTTTTTTTTTTTTTCATCACACTGTCCTGTTAGCTGCAGTTTCTCCTAGGATAGCCTCCTTCCACAGCCCCACAGTTTATTTAAAAACCTAGGGTTTCTTCTGCATAGGCCAATGTTCACACTAGATACTCTGATTGCATGCATCACTGGTTTGTTTTCCATAAATTACTGGATTAATGTGCTAAACATAGCTCTGTTTGCCGTAGTTTCATAATTCTACAGTATGTGTGTTTGTGCAGCTTAGGAAGTAATGGTGATTAGCTTCTGGACCAAAGTTACATATTAAGTGTTAGATTCAATGTCAGTTGTAGAGATTCTTCCTTGTAAATCTCTAGCCTGTGCTTGGTTCAGAGGGAGAATGCTGATAAAGTTGGCATTTTTTCAGCAGCTTGCATTTGTTGCTTATGAAATGCTGCGAGTCTATGCCAACGTTTTGCAATCTTTTCTACTGCGCAATCCTCTTTGAAGAGTACTTCCATGTCCTGCTTTTTGTTTGTAGGCTGTAACTGTAATTTTCCTGAAGTCCTACTTTGTGTAGCTCTTATGAATCACTATTTTTGCACTTGTTTTGTACACTCAATAAAGAGAAACATGCTTTGCTGTAAAAGTCTGGGTGCAGTTAATAGATTTTTATGCCTCACATGCTGGACAATTTTACCTGCAGATGAAAATTTACTTCATTCACTTGCAGTTGGAAGAATAAGCCAGCAGATGGCACAAATAAACCGTGGAAAAGCAGCTAGAAGGATTTCTATTAGAGAAGCTTATTATACAGTATGAAAGTATTTTACACGGGCACATTAAAACCAGATGTTTTACGTATATTTCCAATTCGCTTCAGACTTTCTTTAAAAAAAAATTGTACGAGTCCTTCAGTTTTACCTGTGATGATGCAATTGCTTAGGTCAATTCTAGGCCAAGGATGTGTCCTATAATATGCTATTTGCTTCAGACTGCAATTGCGAAAATAGTAAACTCTCGTGTATGGAGGTAGTGAACAGGTGGCAAAGAAGACCAATAAAAACCGAGCAGGGTTTTTTTTTTTTTTTTTTCGTACGTCACCTTCATGTATTCTAAGCTGACATTTATGTATTTTTCTGCAGACGTAATTTGACATTTTGGAGATTGTAAAAATACTGGTTAAAATGTAGGCTATTACTGTAACTTTAACGAAAGAACCAACATCGTAAAGCAAAGTCAACTTTTATATGGGGAGTTGTGTCGGGATATTTTTTAGTTATTAAATACGAGCCAAAATTAGGCTGAATTTAAGTGCTTGAAATGTATCTCTTGATGTAAGGAATCCATTTCCAATAAATTTCACATTTTGAACCGAATTACTGAAATTAGAGACGTTTTCGATAATATTCCAGTTTATAGAAAGACACAAGCTATCAGTTGCACAATCAGACAATACAAATGTATTGAATTCTAAGATAAAAATGAAACAAGTGCTTTTATACCTCTTGGTTTTCACGTAATCTACATTTATTTCATGGAAAAGCTCCAACTAGAATGTTTGCCTTATGAAATTTCCTACAGTATGTGAATGCAACAAAACAGGCTGGTGGGATGAGCCAATCAGAAGCCAGGAAACATCATCTAAGGCTATGTGGAGAGAGGTAGAGGGGACAGACCAGACAGGTTCCACTGGCGGAGAGTGGAGCAACACTGCCGAGGATCTCCACACATCCACCCACAGCTCACGTCTACAACAGTGAAAGAAAGAAAAGCAGGTAAAACTTTGAACAATGAAATGTAAATCTGTATTTGTTCGTTATTTTAGTGTCCCTCCGGGTTGTTTTTTTTATTTATTAAGAAAATACATTAAACCAGATTTAAAGCGAATCTACTTTATCCAGCACGTAGTTTAAATAATATGTTTTTGTTTTGTTTGTTTTTGCAAACTAATGAAACAAGTTGATTAAATCAGTTTTTTTTTCTTCCCCCCACCACACATCTTTCCCTGTACAAGTTTGTTGGGGCATTTCTTTTCTTGAGCATCATTTCTTTTTGTGCATCTTCTCCAACCATCCATCATTCCCTGTTTTGAGAGACACTGTTACTGTCTGCTATTTGTACCACTGTTATTTTGGCTGTGTAGTAGTTATATATTTTTCCCCTCCTCTGACAGCCCAGGTACAGAGAATAAATTGCAAAATGAATGAAAACCCAGTTTTGGATTAAACATCATCCTGGCCTGGAACCCATTCTGTGGTGACTCTGGAACAACAGCGATCAATAATGAGAGCGGTTCTTGGCTGTCATATTAATCCATTTAAGAAATGACTGCCAGAGCTGCAGAGGAGAGGGAACAGTTGAGAGTAGACATCAGGGCTTTCAGTCTAATGAAATGCATAGAAAGAGATGATTTCCAGCCTTTGGAGCTGCTAATTAGTGCAGCCCTTATAAGTAAGTAAAAGTGCAAGTCGTGATAACATATCTAATGGCCTTGGGAACTTAATCAGAGATTTATGGTGAGTAAAAAGGTAAAAAATAATCAAAAAATTCCTGGCAGTTTTATCAGACATTGACAGCGACTCTAAAATATGATTATTACTATAGCCTCAACATAACTGTGAAAGTTTAACAGGTAATTTATAACGTATGTAACACTGGTTTAGTGTCATATAGTAGTTATTAGAGACACTGACCAGACTTTTACAGACCAATGACAAATGCTGGACTTCTCTCAGGAATTTAGATTTTGTGAACTCAAGCTTTACACATAACATATGTATTCTTTTTGGTTTAGTTACATTTAACAACATAACCCCTCCCAGGAAAACAGTGCTGCAGGTTCCCAGATAGAGATAGTTGTTTTGAATCCAACAGAAAATTAAAGTATAGTTTCTATTTACTTACGTCACAAGCTGAAATAAACTGGGTGCCAATAGCAACTAATTATAAGTTGCCTGACCTGCATGATTTCACTGTTATGGTGTTAAAATGGTTCACATCAGATCAGCTTGAGCTCTTACAGGGTGAAGATGTGTAGCTGCTGAAGCCTCAGCAGGATGTGTCTGTTTAACAGGCAAATATCCACCCATCACCTCGTTATTACCAAAAGACCAAACAAACGCCGGCTGATCATGTTAGATTCCGCTTTAGTAAGTCCATTGTCTGGTTGTTGGAAGATTCATGATGACATAAAGGAAAATATGTAAAAAAAAAAAAAAATTTTTTAGCTATCTCTAGTAATGCTTTGCGAATACAGAGCCATGGTAACAATGAGGTACTGTTACATTTAGATTTCAGATATCTAATTTTACATGCCAGGGAAAACACCTGCACAGCACAGCTGAATAATGATGCAGCAACTGGACTTTCAGTTGGGTTGTTTCATTTACTAGGAATGTGTGAATGTATGTCTTGGTAAAGACAAATAGACCATAATTTTAACTTTGAACTTTTCAGCATTTCAGTTTGTTTTTTTTTTTACTAATAATATAAAAGCAAACAGTTTTTTTCAGAAACTAGCAGGTGTGCAGACACAACATTTCATGTTAGCGACATGGTGCTTTATATGTTGGTTTTGGAATAATTATTGATAATTATTGATATTAGATTAAATTAGTTATTTTTTAGTATTCCCAGCTGTTTCATCCATGGTAATGATTTTGTTCCATTTAAATCCACTTGTATCTCAGGAGATTGCCATCCATTGCTCTTGTTGGTTTGTGGTTTGGTGTAACACTGTTGGTTTAACATCATTTGCTGTTTGTTTATTGCTGCTGTTTGGTTTCCCACTGCCATGGCTGCTTGACCAGTATGACAAGTGTGTAACAGCAATACAAAAACCTCTAAAACATTTTCTCATTTTTATCTTTTTACAACCACAAAACTTGATGCATTTTATCATCTGCATGTTATGGTCAGCATCACCAACACAATACAGCTCATATTTTTGAAGTGGAAAGAAGACGATCCATAGTTGCCAATGTAGTTTCCAAATAAAGTAATTTTCTGTGATGAGTGGCAACATCTCTGCAACATTGCATGAATGTCAACAGATTAGGGAATTTGTATCAGGCTGCATCCGATGTGGCTTTTTCAGAAACAATGTGGGCTTCCAGTGTTTCTGATTCTACATTTTATTTCACTTTTCTCTCTATTTTTGAGGATTTTATCCCAGACAGAACAAATCTTTAAGCTGTATCCCTGCAATTTTGCTATTAACAATGTCCGGTAATTCGGACAGAAAAAAGACAGGTACACACATTCTTTAAGCTAACCTTGCATACATTTTCTGTTAATGTAGTATAAAAAATCCTATCCACAAAGCCTCTTTGCATCTCTGCCTTTGTTTATCTCATTATTTATCTGTTTATCTTCTCGTCCACCCCTCTCCGCACCGCCCTCCACCAGACAAGTCCATCTTGAGCTGTCATGTCGGCCAAAGCCATCTCAGAGCAGACGGGGAAGGAGTATCTCTACAAGTATATCTGTACATCGGCGCCAGTCCAAAACAGGTTCCGCTATGCCAACGTGACAACCAAAACGGACTTTCAATGGCTGACTCAGGAACACCCATGGCTGCTCACAGAGGTGAGACAGCAGAGCTCGTTTTAACTAAAATACATATAGACGATGTTTTTCTTTAGATGATTAAACGTCTGGAGCATAAATGTGGGAAAAGCTGGAGAACGATCTCTGTTTTATGGAGACAATTACTCAGGCTGACAGCAGAGTGGTCACTTGGTGCTCATTAGCTGAACTCACAGAGAAGAGAGTGATGCTTCAGTTCTGTTAGTGGAACTGGAAAGCCCAAGAGATGGAGAGAAATCCCCACTTTACCTCCATAGCTGAGTATCAATGATTTCTCCTCCTCTCCTTGGCCAATCCTCTCAGCAAAACTGTCACTAGCTCTTTATACAAGCTAATTTAATTACTTGGTTACTTATCTGGAGTAAAAAGGTAATTCTTCTTGTACCTCCTTCACGACTGAAGGGTTTTATCAGGAAGGTAAAAGGAGAATGCAGAGGGCAGATCCACAGAGATGCCAGCTCTGCTAGAATTGATTAAGAAATCACATTAACTTTCATCCTCAACCCTCTCTTCCTCTGCTCGGTGCCAAGTACCCAGATAGTAATGACTCCACTGCCAGACGTCATACTCTATTTAACTTAGAAGAGAAGGTGGGTGGGCTAGATTGGTGGGGCTATAGTCTTTTTTTTTTTGTTTCCTCTAGTGTCCCTTATTTGATAGTAGGCTGACAGGAAGGGGGTAATGAGAGGGGGGAAGACATGAGGCAAATATTGTTGGGTCTGGGAGTCGAACCTGCGACGGCTGTGTCGAGGACTCAAGGCCTCCAAATGTGGGTCGCGCTAACCCCTACGCCACCACGGCACGCCCGCGGGGCTATAGTCTTAAGTTTCTATTTACATCATGTGCAGTTTCAGTTTAAATTTGAGCTTTGGAAGAAAATGTTTCTTAATAATTGAGTGATTATTAATAATCACTCAATTATTAATTTGTCAGTTTGAATCCTTGGGTATTTTAGATTGATTCTATTAAATTTGCCTCTACAGTGACTTTTTAATACTTCCAACTATTAGTGTTGATGATGTAAACCATCAGTGCTGATGCTTGCTCCCTGCATTCATAGTGTTTTGTTTTCCTCCTGCAGAGGCTCGTTGTTAAGCCAGACCAGCTAATTAAGAGGAGAGGGAAGCTCGGTCTGGTTGGCGTCAATCTGGACCTGAATGAGGTCAAAGAGTGGCTCAAGCCACGCCTTATGAAAGAGACGATGGTACGTCATGCACCCGTACTAATTACCTCCATTTAAACATACTCCTGAACTCTCACCCATCAATTTTTCTACTATGCCTTTCTTCTTCTTTCCTTTGTCTACCATCCCTGTGTTACACTAGCACATTTTCAAATATTTGAACAGATGTGCGTTTGTGTGCAGGTATTAAATCAGTCCTGTCAGCTGAGGCGAGCTCTGCCGCCGAAACAGTAGTCAGTCCATCAATGTAACTCTTGAGATGCTGCTCTGCCTCATAAACCAAGACGGGTCAATTTAGGGAATAGGTTGTTTCACGGATAAATAAAGGAGAGTGTTTTTGTCCGGCCACCATTAGACTGTAGAGTCTCCTCACAGATCAGATGAAGCTGTCAGTGGCAGTAAATAAGAATAAATGTTGTGTTGTGAAAAGCATGTTGGGTTTATTATACATCCCTAGATTTCTACAATACTCTATATTTGCCCCAGCTGGGTTTTAATATTGAATTTTCAGTATTTTTCATTAATGTTGGCAAATTATGGCTCTTGCTTACAGTTGACATTTATTTTTGATAATTTGCATTCTCGTTTTACTCTGAGGCACCTCATTTATCTGTCTGGGATTGAGGTCCCATGTGAGGTTTTCAATCTTGTATCCTTTTTTTGATCATCCACTTCCTCTTTTCGCTGTATTATTTGAAATGGCATTTCTTTCTCTCTTTTCTTCTCTCAATCAGTCCCTTATTAGGCTTTTTGCCTGTTGGCCTTTAACAGGAGCCATGACAGCTTCCCCAAATGAAATGTGCCTGTGGCTCTACATGACAAGTTTTTATTTTTTTTTCTCTCTCTATAATGTCAATTTCCTTCAGTCAAGTGTTATATTATGGTTACTTTACTCCAGTTTGAAAACAAATAAATAAAGGGATCAAACATATAATATCTACAGTGTGTGAAATCGCCTCAGTTATTTTATAATCACCAAGAATTTATGTCAGCGCATTCATTTTGTTCTGTTGTCGGTTTACAGGTGGGAAAAGCAAAAGGCATTCTCAAAAACTTCCTTATAGAGCCATTTGTTCCTCATAAGCAGGTAAGCCAGCCATCTTGGACCTTTGACTGCCTAAATCAGGAATCCTACACATTCTTCATGTCAAAATTCAACAAATTTCCCAGATGAAATTCTTCCAATACTTCATCCATCAGAATTTTTATTGTTTATTTTGTCCTTTTATCTATTTGCTGTTATTGCCTGTCACTGTTCTGCTGTTCCACAGAAATGTCTTTGTTGTCAGACAACGAAGGGTATTTGTATTTTATTTCCATTCTATTCTATCCTCCAGACAGACGAGTTCTACGTGTGCATTTATGCTGCTCGAGAGGGTGACTACGTCCTCTTTCACCACGAGGGAGGGGTGGATGTCGGAGACGTGGACGTCAAGGCACAAAAGCTGCTAATTGGGGTGGATGAAAAGATCAGTGAAGATCAGGTGAAGAGAGAACTGCTGACTAAGGCTCCCAATGACAAGAAAGCGTAAGTATGAAAAAATACCAATAAATATAACAATCTGGATTTAATAAATAATTCCATCACTGTACTGTAAAACGTATTACAACTATTGTGTGCAAGGGTAAAAAATAAATAAAATGCGAGTGATGGACGGCCAAAACTAGGAGTAAATGCCAGGGAGGAGGAACAAATGGGTGTATGGTTCCATTAAACAAATGACATTTTCCTCCTCGGCTCTACCTTTCTTCAATCAGCCTCCACCCACAGCCTTCCTTTGTGTCCCAGCAACATTCAAAGCACGTTCATTTTTTTTATAGAAAGGATACAGTGGGCACATCTCCCCCTCATCCCTGACCCCCGCCGATCCATCTCCTCAGCGGCGCTCTCGTGACAGCAGATTCTGGCCAGACTCAGTGTCTTGGCTGACATTGAAGAAGCAACCCCTGAAAGCACTCTGCCGGCCCTATCTCGCCTCCCCTGCCCAAACACCCACTTCAGACTGAAAACAGGATTCCTGTTTTTCTGCCCTTCCCATCAGAGGCTGACGTGGTTGAGGCAGAGTCGCTCAGGGTTTTTGTTCCAGTTTTCACCCGGGGCCTTTTGTGGTTACAAATCTCTGAGCTGCCTGCTGAACTGACAGGCAGGAGAGGGTATCAAAATGCCCCCCACGCATCCCCCTAACTCCTCCATCTCCCTGTTTTGAGATGTGATGGTGGAGGAAAATCAAATGTGTCTGCATCTAATTTACAGGTGGACTGTTTCTCATTCTGCTGATCCTCGGCAAACCCTTAGTGATGTGAGCTACAGTGTGTCTCTTTGATTTACGAGGAGATTCTAACTATTAAACAGGGTGTGTTAAATTGCATATCCTGGAGATGTGACTCCATGCACATGCTATTTTGTACATTAGATTTTTTACTTGTAGATGAGTCATTTCCATAAAGAAATAAAGAAGGTATGTATGTGAACAGAGAATTTTAAGCCCTAATATGTATAAAGTTTCAAAGTTTAAATACAGACTCAGCCTTTAAAACATGTCACATTTTTGTGACTTTGTTTTGTATGTTAAATATTTATGAACCAGCAGCTTTTTGGATGTGCAAATACTTTCTACACCAGCCTTATAAATGCAAAGCAAAAATGTGCAGTTAGGCACAAAATTTGATAGAGTGTAAAATCTTACACACTGTATCCAGTTATATCCGCTGAAGTTGTTTCATACAATGTTTTAATTTCAGGCAAGTTTTCAAGGTCAGCTGAACGTCTTGTTTTTTGTGCACTAAAAACACATCTCTTTTGCAAGCAGTTTTTCTTTGTAGAACATAGAGCCGATTAAAAATACTCGCACATTGCTTTATGTTATAAAAGAAGGATTAACGGTTAGGAAATGAAAGATAAATCTTTGCATTGATTATTGAAATCACGTACAAGGAGAAATCTGCTTTGTCGTCATCCTTTTGCAGGATTCTTGCCAGCTTCATCGTCGGACTCGTCAACCTGTATGAGGATCTCTTCTTCACATACCTGGAGATCAACCCTCTGGGTAGGTTTTCATCGATCCAATTCTGCAAAAACATGTAGATCTGGTTAGCTCTGTTGGCCGCTTTTGTAGAGATTTTTATTTTATTTTTTCATGGAAATGATGTACTTAAACTAAAAATAGAATAAAAAAAAATGTTTCAGTTTGAGAATATCTTGCTGCAGTAAAAGTTCAACTAATTTAAAGGCTTTCACTGATCCTTACCAGGGGTGGAGTAAATGTGTCCATGTCTGCATGGCTTATCTGTAAAAGCTATCATAAATGCTTCCTTTGCTTTATTCCCACGCCGGTTCATCAATATGTTATTGCATTTTATAATTAGAAAGCGGACATCAAAGTGAAACTGCAGATGAAAACAGTATTTCTTATTAAAACAGAAGATTCTGCCAATTCTTAACATCCAGGAAAGAAAACATTAAATAATTCAGACCAGTCCTGTTTGATGAAGGCAGCTTGTGTTTCTAATGAAGTAATTGGGCAACAGTACATGCCCTGTGGCAGCTGTTCATGTTGATATGGCTGTTCTGCTGCTTTGCTAATCATCCACTTCCACCTCATCTTCACTCCTTCCATGCCTCCTGCTGGGGCAACAAGAAGGTTTCTTCTGTTGACTCAGACAGTCTCCACAGCTGTAATAGTAAAATTATAGATCTTAACATGGTGTTTCTTTCTCGTGTCAGTGGTGACAAAAGATGGCGTGTATGTGCTGGACATGGCGGCGAAGATTGACGCAACTGCTGATTACATTTGCAAATCCAAGTGGGGTGACGTGGAGTTCCCGCCCCCCTTCGGCAGGGAGGCCTACCCCGAGGTGAGGAGGGGCAACATCGGTAGAGGATGTCAAGCAGGAGGCATAATGAGGAAATCAGTAATCTGAACAGCGTTATAGATAGAACCCTGTCTCATCATTTCAAATTAGATTTACTCAAAATGTTGAGTAGGCCATCTGTCAGTAACCTTTAATAAAGTTATAGTTATTTTGATACATTTTGTTTCTAATAAAAGCAATGAGCTACAGCTGAGATTAAATTTTTCCATTGCTTAGAACTCAGCTTTGTTAATCAAAAAGAGGATGTTTTATTTGTTTGTTTATCACATACTGATCATTTTACTTCCTTGCTATTTTGGTCATTTTTTCCCAATTATTTTGTGCACAAAACTGAACTGTTTGCTACTTTGACCATTTATCAATTTTATCCCCTTGGGGATGCTTTGTACTTGCTTTGATGATTCAAAGTAATTTTCTTCAATCTAATTAATCTAATGTAATTATATTTGCTTATATATTTCCAGAAATTCATATCTAATGTGAAGAAGTTCCTCATAGATGTTTTGTTTTGGTCAAGGGTCAAAAGTTTATGCTTTTATCTCCCCCTCACAAGTTGTACCTATGCAGTTTTGGTGGTTTCATACCTGATATTTTTTTTATTAGAATTTTCAATTCAGTTTTCCTAACAAACATAGTAAATATGGTTAATGTAGTGGTGTTTTTATCTTTTATTTGGCTGACGCATGTTGAAGGCACGTCTGTCTGTGAAGCAGAAGGTCTGGATTAATTGGCCTGCTGTGAGTTGAGAGCAGAAACCAGGCACAGTGGGTGTCTTTGATTAGGAGCCAGCTGTGAACCAGACTGTCACAAACAACTGGAGATGTGCACCGCATCGACTGTCATCGATGCTTGTGTTGGCCACAACCTAATTAGAGATAAATTTAACTACCTGCTTCAAGTAGGAATAACTTTAGGTATTGATAATTGCTGTGTTTCAGGAAGCCTACATCGCTGATCTTGATGCAAAGAGTGGTGCCAGTCTCAAACTGACTCTGTTGAATCCTCGAGGCAGAATCTGGACCATGGTGGCTGGAGGAGGTGCCTCAGTCGTGTACAGGTACCTAAACAAAACATAATTTAAAATCCATGAAAAGATAAGATTGCAGAATCTACATGCTTTTCATAAATCATTTAACATTTCTCCTGGTTGGCTTTATTGTTCCCAAACTCTGTCCTAAATGAATTACACATACACATATAAAAGAATAAGGACAGCATGGCAGCTCATGGTTCAGCCACTCAGACTGCCCATTCAGCTGTCTGCTAAATGAGATTTCTAAATGTTGCTGTTTTAGAAAGACTCAGGAGGAATCGGTGGTTTTCCGTCTGCTGAGGAGGATCTAAAGCGTAACATGCTGACATATCAGCCGCAACTAATTACTCCCTGAGTGCACTGTCTTATGTGTTTACAGTGCAGTGTGGGATCCAAACCGATGGAAACTGTTTAAATGCACATATTATTTTCTTAAATTGAGCTAAGAAAAGTCGCTTTTGTTTTTGTGGTTAAAAAAAACTCCTAGTGATACAATTTGTGACCTGGGTGGAGTCGACGAGTTGGCCAATTATGGCGAGTATTCAGGAGCGCCAAGCGAACAGCAGACCTACGACTACGCAAAGACCATCCTGTCTCTGATGACGAGAGAGAAGCATCCTGATGGTAGGGGAATGTCAGGTTTCTCTATAATACATGAATTGTAACATTCCTCTTTATTATGATCTAAACATATTTATTAAATTCCAGGAAAGGTTTTGATTATCGGCGGAAGTATTGCAAACTTCACAAATGTAGCAGCAACATTTAAGGTACAGTAATGCTGAGCCCCAGGCTATAATGGGTTGTTCTCCTGTCTTTCCATTTCTGAAGAGTGTTTAAAAAAATAGGTCCATGTGTCACATACAATATGCACCCAAGGAAACAAGAAGTCATGGCAATTAATGAATAATTAAGTAACTGTGGTCAACTTAATATATAGCCACTTTATTTGCATTTACTTTTGAAAGTGATCCAATAAATTTACCACATGAATAAATGTACACAAATTAAATACTAATAATAAAATTCAATGGTAAGAAGATAATTTTGTTTAAAGATATTTTTAAACATGTCAACCATGAAATTTAACTCAGTAATTGTAATTCAATCAAATTGATTCAAAAAAATAATTTTTATGTTAAAATCTTATTTTCTTCAATATTTAGTTAGTATAAAAATCTTGCATGCATCGTGATGCATAATTAAAAATAACACAGACTGTGTTTAATATCTTGCTGTGCAAATATTAAACCTGCACAGCAAATCAACTTGAGTCTAATTATTTTGAGTTGAATGATAATAGCTCTGTGACTTTGATTGGTTAAGTTGACCGATCAAATAAATTAATGATGTGTTGTCACACATAACTATAACATAATCAAATTATAAAACACTTTAGCATTGTGAACATAAACAACATTGTTGTTTATAAAATGTTTCTAACATTAATTCTTATATCATTAATATATAATAACTATTACATATGTATTCAACTTTTTAATGATTAGAATTTTAATTATCGACTCATTTCAGTATTTCTTTGACAGTTTATTTATTTGTTTATTCATTTATTCCTTGAATTTTGGTAATTTTGCCCCTCCATAGATTTGTTGTGGAATAGGAAACATTTTCTTCTGTTTGCAAATTTTTATTACACGTCTGTCTCAAATTAGTCACCACAAGTATATATGTCTTATTCAGGGAATTGTTCGAGCAATTAGAGACTATCAGGGGCCACTTAAGGAGCATGAAGTCACCATATTTGTCCGCCGCGGTGGCCCCAACTATCAAGAGGGCCTCAGAGTGATGGGAGAAGTTGGTATGTCCTTTTTTTCTGCTATTTAATTTTTTATTTATTTATTTATTTTACAAAAACTTTCTGCCAACACCAACTGATTGTCTTTTGATGCTAATTCCCACACAGGAAAAACCACCGGAATCCCGATTCATGTCTTTGGCACAGAAACACACATGACTGCCATTGTTGGCATGGCTCTGGGTCACCGGCCAATTCCCAATCAGCCCCCCGTTGCTGCCCACACTGCCAACTTTCTCCTCAACTCTAGCAGCAGCACATCGGTACGACATGCACTCAGCCATGTTGGCCCACAGTGTGCAGTGTTTAAATAATCAGCTCTTCCAGCTGTGATATATATTTTGGTGAAAGGAGGACTGGCACAGCAGCCTCTGTTTTAGCTCCTGCTGTCTTGTCCTTTTAGTGAATCAGATTATCTGAAGCCCAGTAGCTCTATTGTGTAAGTATAGTGCAGCGGATTGTGCACCGCTCTTACTCAGTTGTAAGTCTAGTCAGCAGAGCCGTGTAGTTTCCCCCTGAGGCTTCCATTAAAAATGTGCACAGTGAAGGATTTCAGCAAAGTGAGTGTGCAAGTGCTTACACGTGTGGGGGTGTGTGTGCAGTGCTTAGTTTGCCTTAAATATACATTGAAAAAAAATCATAAGATATGCACCTAAAAAATATTTTTAAAAGTTATTTCTACGAATGATTTCATAGAAATCATTCTGAACTCAGAGGTGGTTGGTCTGAAATTTGCAAGTCATCCTTTGGATAGCCAATGGCAGACATGAAGAATAGCAGAACTTGGAATGGATGTTCAGTGCAGGTGGTGTTTTATCGAATAACCTGAAGGCCTGATGTGTCTCTGCTCCATCATTGCACTTGCAGTGAATAAAGGACAAGAGCTTCCCCTCCCCATTTTGTTGTTTGCAGACTCCAACATCCAGAAGAAAAGACCCGTTAGAAAACAAAGCTAAAGTTGAGGGCTCACCAACAAAGAAGGTGAAAACTGGAGCTTCTGTTAGTGAGTATACTTGGACCCCATTGCACAGTAAAAACATTTGCATCCAAATTTTTTCAGCTATAACATCTCATCACAAAGTACTCTTAAGCTAAAGTGTTGGGGCTCCCTCTGATGACAGCAAGAGCAAACTACAACTCAAACATTGAAACAATAATGCTCATACCCACAGTTTCACACAAGGAAAGATTATCTTAAAAATAATAATTTCCTCATAAAATGTATTGCTTAAACACATTTACATTTTAAGTGACCAGTTTCTATCTCTGAGTGATTTCTTTCATTTTAGCTAAGGCCTCTACCCTCTTCACCAAACACACCAAAGCTCTGGTGTGGGGTATGCAGACTAGAGCAGTGCAGGGCATGCTGGACTTTGACTATGTTTGCTCCAGAGAAGAGCCATCTGTTTCTGCCCTGGTCTACCCTTTCACGTAAGGATACTCCTTCTTGCACATTTCATTCTTGAAGAAGAACCTTCTGTAGCTGGGTGTGTCATGAATATTTTTGTTCTTGGTCGCCCTCCAGTGGCGACCACAAACAGAAATTTTATTGGGGCCATAAAGAGATCCTCATCCCAGTGTATAAAAACATGAGTGATGCCATGAGGAAGCACCCTGATGTGAATGTGCTCATCAGTTTTGCTTCTTTGCGCTCGGCCTTTGAAAGCACCATGGAGACCATGCAGTACCCTCAGGTAAACAGTTCTCCTGCAGCAGGACAAAAGAGTTGTCTCATTTAAAGCGGTTGAGCAAAGCTCTTCTCTCTAATTCTCAGATTCGAACCATTGCCATTATTGCTGAGGGAATCCCTGAAGCACACACAAGGAAGATCATTAAAGCTGCAGATGAGAAGGGTGTCACCCTCATTGGCCCTGCTACAGTTAGTCTTTCACTCTTGGATAACTTAAAATATATCAGTGAAAGAAAACTACAGGGTGTCTTTCTGTTTCAGGTTGGAGGGATAAAGCCTGGCTGCTTCAAGATTGGTAACACTGGAGGCATGCTGGATAATATCCTTGCCTCCAAGCTGTACCGTCCAGGCAGTGTGGCTTACGTGTCTCGCTCAGGTGGCATGTCCAATGAACTTAACAACATCATCTCCCGCACTACTGATGGTGTTTTTGAGGGTGTGGCCATCGGAGGAGACAGGTGTGTAACTTTTGATGTACTGTCACCAGCCACTTCATTAGATGATTCAATAACTGTGTTACCAATTGGTTGTATTACCTAATCAAGTGGCCAGTCAGTATACGAAACTTTTGAACATGTTTGTTTAAGTATCTGCTGGACTTTCCCACAGATATCCAGGCTCTGTGTTTACTGACCATGTTCTGCGCTACCAAGACACTCCGGGAGTGAAAATGATTGTCGTACTTGGAGAGGTGAGAAATAGCTTCCCTCTTTGCTGGGAACTGATGGAAAGGTGTACTAGCAGCCAGTTGACAAGCTGTGTGCAGCAAGGGCTGGGGAGAGGTACTATTGTTGTTGCTTCATGCTACATAAAGTCAGAGAAAACTGGCTTTTTTAAAATCAGTTTTAAATGTGTAGCTCTTTTAACCCTTGGTATGCCTTACTACTTGTAACCAACCCAGACCAAGCTTTGTATCTGACTTCCAACATACTTTCTCTTAGATTGGCGGGACAGAAGAATACAAGATTGGACAGGCTATTAAACAGGGCAGAATTACCAAGCCAGTAGTGAGCTGGTGCATTGGTACCTGTGCCACCATGTTCTCCTCAGAGGTAAGAGGTAGACTTCAGGGTCTAATTCATTTCAGTCAAATTAAAAAAATTAAAGGTGTCTTTAACTTTGTTTTCTGGCACATTTTTATACATCAGGTACAGTTTGGCCATGCAGGAGCCTGTGCCAACCAGGCCTCTGAAACAGCTGTAGCCAAGAACAAGGCTCTGAAAGAGGCTGGAGCGTACGTTCCCAAGAGCTTTGATGAGCTGGGAGATATCATCAAGTGAGTGCACAGCTATGCTTGTTCCAGTGGTTTATCAGGACATACAGCACATCCAGAAAATATTCACAGTGCTTAACTTTCCCCATATTTTTATGTCACAGCCCTTCTAGTTTTAAGGGGAAAGGCTTTTATTCTGTTACAAAATATAGCATAGCAAAATGCTGTTAAATTTCCAGATGCACTGTGCTCCTATTATATACTAGGAAGCTAGTATACTCTTTATTTGATTGTTTTTATGTTTTTCTTTGTGCAGATCTGTGTATGATGACCTTGTTTCCAAAGGAGTAATCCAGCCAGCTGAAGAGGTGCCTCCTCCCACTGTACCAATGGATTACTCCTGGGCACGAGTGAGTAAGGCGGCAAGAACTACATTTTCAATTCTTTTTGGAAACACAGTAAATTAGTGGATGACTGATGGTACTACCTGTGTTTTTCTGGCTGTTGTGCAGGAGCTGGGCCTAATACGTAAACCAGCTTCCTTCATGACCAGTATTTGTGATGAGAGAGGCCAGGAGCTCCTCTATGCTGGCATGCCCATCACTGAGGTCTTCAAGTCTGAAATTGGCCTAGGAGGAACTCTGGGGCTTCTTTGGTTCCAGCGGAGGTCAGACCTATCCACCAGTGCTTAGAAAAACGCCCGCCCCAGTAATCTTGAGGGATTACTGGCCTACATACAGATTTATTTTTATAATTTCACCTCTTCATGTGCAGGCTCCCGAAGTACGCCTGCCAGTTTATTGAGATGTGCCTGATGGTAACTGCAGATCATGGCCCTGCTGTTTCGGGTGCACACAACACTATTGTCTGTGCCCGGGCTGGCAAAGACTTAATATCCAGCCTCACTTCTGGTCTCCTCACCATTGTGAGACATTTTTATGTTTTTTTTTTGGTTTCTTTTTAGTATTACATATCTGCCCAGATCCACCAAAAGGCACAAGAAAACCTTGACTTTCCTTTGTTGTTTCTTCAGGGAGACAGATTTGGAGGAGCTCTGGATGCTGCTGCAAAGCAGTTCAGCCATGCATTTGATAGCGGCATGTTGCCTATGGAGTTTGTCAACAAGATGAAGAAGGATGGAAAGCTGATCATGGGCATCGGACACAGAGTTAAGTCGGTGAGTAGTATTTATGGCTCAAAGGTAGACAAACTTAGAGTTCTAAGATAAGATGAAGTCTTCAGATAACTTTCCAGTTTTCAACTGAATATTTTTTTTCTCTGCTTCTTCAGATAAACAATCCTGACATGAGAGTCCAGATCTTAAAGGACTTTGTGAAGCAGAACTTTCCTTCCTCACAACTTCTGGACTACGCTTTAGAAGTAGAGAAGATCACCACCTCTAAAGTAAGGATTTAAAGTGTTTGCTTTCCTGCATTAGCAACACACATCTCTTTCACTACATGAGCTCTCGCTGTCCCTGTGTTACCTAGAAGCCCAACCTGATCTTGAATGTGGATGGCTTCATTGGTGTGGCCTTTGTGGACTTGCTCAGAACCTGTGGAGGATTTACAAGGTCAGAAAAAAATACATAATACTGCATATTACATTACATATTACATAATATAAAGTAACCATTTTCCTGACATATCCTACAGAGATGAGGCAGATGAGTTTGTTGAAATCGGTGCCCTTAATGGCATCTTTGTCCTGGGACGCAGCATGGGATTTATTGGTGAGTTGTTTCTGTTGTTTTGGTCAGATCTGCACAGCAGCAAACATTTCTGCCCAAGGCCACCTTCACATCAAACTAACCTTTTACAATAATGTTAAAAAAATCATCCAAGGCCTTTCGTGGTCTTGGAGAGGTGTTTCTGGGGTGCATCAAAAACAAACTGTGCTCTACCTTATATGTAAAACTATGTAAGATTCTCCTGATTATTTAAGCATGCAAACCCATGGGGGAATCCTGGTGGTTCATTTTTGTGGTGGGAACATATTTGGGTCTAAAGTGTCCCATGACAAAGCTTGGTAAGAGCAGCGGTAACTTATCGTTGAGGTGTGGTTCACTAGCAAGGATTGTGTATCAGAAAATCTGGGCTGGCTACATGGGCCTCATTCCAAGGCTGCATAATGCTCACAGAACTCCAACAAGTAGTTGAAATGAACAATGTACATTAAAAAACCCCACCACGCTTAGGTCATTTGCATTCAGAGATCAAGTCAAAGTTTTAAGGCTGCAGTTCTAATGAAAAATGTGCCTTGAGAGTCCAGGCCTTGTACAAGTGGTGGAAACATTGTGGTAGAATGGAGACTTAAGCAGCAGAAAACAAACAACTCCACTGTTTTCATCTTTCTTATAGGTCATTACCTGGACCAGAAGAGGCTGAAGCAGGGTCTGTATCGCCACCCCTGGGATGATATCTCCTATGTGCTGCCGGAGCACATGTCTATGTAATCAAAGAGACAAAACCACATATCATCCATTAGTTCCACACTGTGATCTGCCATTTCAGAAACTAGTGACAGTAAATTAAAGGTACATGTTACAAATATTATAGCTGTAAATGTGAGACACTGAGAAGATGTTTCAGGGTGTATTTATAAAGCCAGTCATTGCAGCTGTTTTGTGAGTACTACTAAAACCTGCCTAAATGCGATGCTTGAAGGTCTGTCAATGTGCTGCAGAGATGCAATAGGTTCAGATATACATGTGAATATTTAGCTGCTGACCACAACTACCAGTCACGTTGAGTGAAGTGCTGTAATTTATCTACATACATAACATTAACATGTTTATAAAGTCTGGATGTCCTATCTTGTGTAACGCCTACTCTCGTTATTGTGCCATTTGGAAATGGCAAAGTTCAGTGCAATAATACAGATCAAATCTGAAATTCTTCATATCTGTATCGATGTAATGTTCCCTAAAGCAGTGATAAAAACTAAACTGTTTGTTTTTGTGTGCCAAACTGAGATGTTACATGTTTATTATCTGAGGCTTCTTGTCTTATTTTACCTCTTAAACGCTGGTTTTAAACATCATTTCACATTCTTCACCTGTAACTTTCATACACAGTATGTTAAATGATCAAATCATGCTTGTTATGTTCTTAAGTATGAGACAGAATGTTTCATCTACCTTGTGCTTTTGTGTCTATTTGTAACCTTCTCAGTGTGGACTAATTGTGCTTATTTGTGCTTACATGCTGTATGTTCACAATTGCACTTGTGAGATAAAAGAAATAAAATGAACATGATGTAATCATACTTTGTGATTTCCATAATCTCTTGCCTCCAATGTCAGAATGTTCAAAGAGTCTGAAATAAGAACACTTTCTTCCTGGTTTTGTCTTTAGAAAGCAGAACCAAATACCATTATTTTATCAGACTTTATGTAGTCCTGATAAAAAAAAGAAAAAGAAATGTACAGTCTATGTTCATTATTTATCAAATATATAGCTACAGCTCAAAAGAATTTCAAAAATAAAATGCACCCTACAAATCCTAGATATGTAAAAATACAAAAAAGCTTGAATTTCAATAACTGAGTCAGATATAAAAAATATGGATTCTACACAAAACGTAATGCGCAGCAGTTGCACCATTAAGGGTGTGGGCAACATCAATATACTGGCCTCTTCAGTGGCCCCCATTTGACAGCTTCAATTACTTGGAATACTTATTTATTTCTATCTATGCCATTTTTGTGCTTTTGCGCTTTTTTGTGTGAGCATTTTAATGAATGTCTTACTCATTCAGTTATGGCTCTTTTAGTTTTCCCCTGCTTGTAGATGCATGGAGTCTTTACTCATGAAAATGACTAAAAAATAATTTATCCTGGAAGAACAACATGAAATATGTAAAATGTTGATTGTAAATTGAAAAAATAGAAATCTGAGCGGCAACTCTGCATTTCAACTGGGGTACCTGGAATTTATATAAACTACAACCATTAAATGATATAATGGCCACTCAAGCCATTAGTTGCTTTTTTATTACGAATAAATTCTATGTTAGAGTAAATTTTAGCAATGGGAATATATTATAGCTTTCAAAGTTGAACATACTTTTTTTTGTGTGTGCAAAATTTCACATTTGATTACATCTTAAACCGATCTACCATAACTCATAGTAAAACTATCGCATAAAATATAAACCATATTTTTTATCATCGGTTTTGGTGCAGTGAAATGATAGAATAATTACAAAAACACGTAGAAGGATTTGTTTTCTTTCGACTGAGGATCCCCTTTCAAATTACGGAAATGACGCAACGACTACGTCTCACTGTCTGACCCCGCCTGGACTCCATGTATGTGTGGCTGCGTATGTCGCCTTGTTTGCCTCTCTAGTTTACTCCATCTCCCACCTCTGCTCACCTCCAGAGCTGGTAGCAGAATGGCAGCGGCGGCTCCCAACCCGGAGGACTCCACCAGGAGTGGCAGCAGCAGCGGCGGCGGAACCAGCAGCAACACTCCTAGTGCACTAGCCGGAGACGGTGACGCGGAAGAGGCCGAGGACTTCACATCCTCCTCCCATTGCTCGGAGCTCTCTCGGCGGCAGAACGAGCAGAGAAAGCAGGGCTTGTTTTGCGACGTGACGCTGGCCTTCAGCAGCGGGGCGGCTACCGGGAGCGTCCAGAGCTGCGAGTTTTCGGCCCACAGGTCTGTGCTGGCTGCTGCCACCGACTATTTCACTCCGCTGCTGGGGGGGCAGTTCTCCGAGTCTCTCTCCGGACGGGTGGAGATGAAGGAGTGGAGCTCAGAGCTGGGGCCAGACCCGGAGACAGTGGAGAGTGTCATCCAGTACATGTACACTGGAGAAATACGCGTCAGCACCTGCAATGTACATGAGGTGCTGGAGCTGGCAGACAGGTACAATCTGTTTGTGATTTTATGAAATGCACATAGCACCCGTAAACAGATCTAAAGCTCTCGAGATTTGTTCTTATTTTGTCACTTTTATGTGTTTTTATTTGGGATTTTATGTGATAGACAAACAAAGCAATGCATAGTTGTAAAGTGGAAATAAAATGACAGATGGGTTTTTTAATTGGTATACACCTGAGGCAAAGCTTTGTAGAACCGTCTTTGCAGCAATTCCTTTGAGGCATGTCTTAATCAGCTGAGCACTTCCAGAGAAAACAGTCCCGCCTCCAATGGCTTCAGCAAAGTCAGATGGGATGGAGAACATCTATATACCTCAATTTTCATTTACCTCAATTTTCATTTGGATTCATCTCTGGACATTGACTTGGCCATACCAACACACGAAGCCATTCCTTTATAGTGCTGATTGTGTGGTAGTTTAATTATCTGGTCAGATGAGGTGAAATATTGTTGTTTATTGATATTGCCACCATTGTGCCTTACTGTAGGGATGATGTTTTAATGGTGATGCGTGCAGTCCCTGTTTTTTGTAACATAGTGTTTCACATCCAGGCAACTATATTATATTTGGTTTTAACTGTCCAAGACAACCTTCTAACATTTGCTTTGTTTGGTACATGGTTTGTAGCAAACTGTAACTTCTTTTGACTTTCTTTCCAGTGGCATTCCATAAATATCAACACAATGTAGCTTAGCACAATGCATGAGTGTTGCTCCAGAGTTACCACGAGACCCTTGGCTGCTTTTCTAATTAAAACTCTTCTTGTGTAGTCTGTCAGTTTAGCTAGATAGCCATGTTGTAGGTTTGTAATAGTGACCTACTCTCTCAATTTTGAAATAATGAACTGAAGTTTTTACTGAATTCAACTTTAAACTCAGCATCTTCATCTCTGGCTTGACTTCTGTTTCTTGGTCTTCGTGATGCTCTTTGTTCATCAAAGTTCTCCAACAAACCTTTGAGACCTTCACAGAACAGCTATATTTATAGTATACATATGTTACATTAGACACAGGTGAACTATATTTAACAATTAGGTGACTTCTGATGGCTATTGATTGCACAAGATTTTATTTAGGGATATCAGATTCTTATTTGTAAGCTAAATTCGAAAAACCTGTGCAATTTCCTTTCAACTCAAAATAATATGCTATTTGCATTGCTAGTCTTGCCTATAAAATCCCAGTGAAATACGCTACATGTCCTAACATTACACTTTTGGTTTAATGAGAGTTGCAAGGTCTTTTTCTTGAAACCCCTCAATTCCCTCTGATGTTTTTCATTGTGTTTTTTTTTTTTTCTTTATTGGAAGGTTCTTGCTGCTGCAGCTCAAAGATTTCTGTGGTGAGTTCCTCAAGAAGAAGCTGAGTTTGACCAACTGTGTGGCAGTGCACAGTCTAGCTCACATGTACACCTTGGACCAGCTGGCTTTGCGGGCCGCAGACATGATTCGCCGCAATTTCCACAAGGTTATCCAGGATGAGGAGTTTTACACGCTCCCCTTTCACCTGGTCCGTGACTGGCTGTCGGATGCAGAGATCACTGTGGATTCAGAGGAGGTGCTGTTTGAGGCTGTGGGAAAGTGGGTGCAGAAGAACCCAGAAGAGCGAAGTCGCTACTTCGAGGAGCTGTTTCGTCTCCTCAGGCTTCCCCAGATAAAACCCACCTACTTGGCCAGGGTGGTGAAAAATGAACGACTCGTGGCCTCTAATGAAGCCTGCCTGCGGCTGGTGTCAGAGGCTGTAGAGGGCCACGCAATTCGCTTTGAAAACCTCAAGTCAGCAGATATGGAGTTCTGGTCTTCGCACATGGCCTCATTTCAGCCTCGGTTCGGCCAGAACATGGATGTTATCATGGTGGTGGGTGGGGTGTCAGAGGGCGGGGACTATCTGAGTGAGTGTGTGGGGTACTTCATCTATGAGGATCGATGGGTAAACCTCCCTCACATCCACAACCACTTGGATGGCCACGCCATCGCCACCACAGAGTCCCATGTCTATGTAGCTGGATCGATGGAGCCAGGATTTGCAAAGACAGTGGAACGTTACAATCCCAATCGCAACACTTGGGAGCAAGTCAGCAACTTAACCACACGCAAGCACTCTTTTGGGCTAACATGCATCAAGGATATCCTGTACAGCATTGGTGGGCATGGTAACTTCAGTCCAGGTTTCAAGGATGTTAGTGTGTATGAGCCTGAGCAGGACAAGTGGCACAATTTGGAATCGGCTCCTAAGATCCTGCGAGATGTGAAAGCAGTTAGTGTGGAGGATCGCTACGTGTATGTGACGGCACGCACACCCGTGGACACAGATAATGATGATGGACTGAAGACGGTGACCACCCGATATGACACCGAAAGCCGTCAATGGCAGGATGTCGACTCCTTGCCACTCATTGACAACTATTGCATCTTCCAGATGGCCGTGGCTTCGACTAACTTCTACCACACAGCTTCCTGCTGCCCTAAGAGTTACGCAGTGCGGGATGAAGTCGCCAGGCAGAAGATTAGTGCCCGCATCTCTGATGAAATCCTGGAGAGCCTGCCGCCAGAAGTGACCAGCATAGAGGGTGCAGCCATCTGCCATTTTGATGAGGACGTCTTCATCATTGGAGGCTGGAAGAACAGCGACGATGTTGACAAGCAGTATCGCAAAGAGGCCTACCGCTACTGTGCAGAGAGGAAGCGTTGGATGCTGTTGCCGCCCATGCCACAGCCCCGCTGTCGGGCCACCGCCTGCCACGTCCGCATCCCGTACCGCTTCCTGTACGGCTGCCAGCGGTACCCCATGCCCCAGAACCTGGCTCGCCAGCGAGATCGTATGCAGCAGATGCAGCAGCTCCACAGGCGCACCCTAACCCTGCGTCGACAGCTCCAGTCGCAGATAGAGTGCTGAACGGGGCCAGAGGCATCTGAAGATTTCCACCACTCATGCATAAACCGCTGCTGTGAATGATGTGTTGTTCTCATTGGTATCACTCATCTAAGCTGAGTGGCATTAGCTCCCATGTTGTTGTATTAATTGCTGACTTAAAGCCATGAAATGTGTATGCAGGTCATTCAGGCGGTATGTTGCAGATGTACACATGTTTATAAGAGTGTTTTTCAGCAGCCAAAAAACTAAGTATGCTTTAGTAATTAATGTTGATAAAGATGCTGTTTATCTATTTGTATAGTATAAAGTTGTATATGTCTAAATTGATACTTTACATTCCTTTATTGTATATGCCTGTACTGGCAGGAATATGTGACATCAGTAATAACATTAGTATTGCATTCCTACTTTCTTAAGAGTCCCATCATTCCTTCCTTCCTAACACTGTGACAATCCCTTCATGAAAAGTCCAACTTACTAAAAAAGGACTTTGCTTGTTTACTTCAAACATTCAACATTGACTGTGAATATAAAGTATACCTGGTCTTTACTTTCTGGATAGGCCAGAAAGACTTCTCATCGCAAAAGCTTCTAGAAGGCTCTCCCTTTGTCCTCAACAGTTGTAGTGTATTTTGGTCATTTATGTACATGTAATGCTTTAACAGTTCTCAGAGGGGCAGTATGATGGTCTAGTAACATGTAAGTTGCAACATTTCACTTATTTGTGCAGTACATTCACATTACTTTTCTGCCTCTATATTAAGCACCAAAATCAATGGCTTAATGATTCCTTTTGCACTTTTAAAATTTTTCCACTTATCCTCTTAATTCAAGCAGAAAATTTAAAAAATGTTTATGTGTATGAATGCAAGACTGTCTATGGATTGTGTCTGCACAGGGTTCGGTTATTGTTTTACTAAGAATGGTTAAGGTTTCTGCACTTTTTATTTGTAAAGTCTTAAAGTTGTTGCTGCACCTTGATTTAGTATTTTTCAGTTGTCTCATATCAGACAAGGTGATTGTATTTTGTAAATACCATTTTTTAAAACCAGATTTCAGCAAGTAAGTTTTGAACTCTAAGCAAAGATGTTACCATCAGTATGGACAGAATTGTTTCAAACATGAAATATCTCATAAAAAATTATTTCTGTTACTTCATTTTGACTTAGGTGTACATTGGAGGTGTCTCCTGTTGCCCACCAAAGAGACGTAAAGATGTAATAAAAAGGAATCAAACCTAAAGACAAAGAAGGGATTGCTATGAATTTGTTGTGACTGACATTCAGGAGCTGTGTAGTACCAAGGTTAAAGAGCGTAGAAATGATATTCATTTCCACTTTATGACCAATATATATAGCACTGCAGATCTTAATAGAAATAAGCTATGTATTTGCTTTGCATGTGATAGTCTGACATTGTGTCATTATATTTGGATGTAAGAAGTACTAATGGCATCACTTGCAATTAAAGCTGTTTTTGTAAGATAAATGTGTATTGCTACTTTGACTCTTGACTCTGTTCAATGCCTACTCGTACTCTTTAATTAGATAGTTATTGAAGTGTTTTATTGCAGACATAGTGATATATTTCAAGCATTTACTTGTAAAAAAAAAAAAAAACGTATCTAATTTTCACCTTCCCTGATTATGACATAAACTAACTGAAAAAATAAATTGCATAAATTTATTTGCTCTGCTGACTTTAGAGTTGTCCAGAAGAAAATCATTGAGTCTGACCACAGACCACAGTTGTACATTGTAAATGCTTATGGATAAAAAACTAAATGGAAAAAAAGGTTTAGTAGCGAAAGGCCCACAGAAAGAGTTGAGAAGATTGATAAGTTAAAGAGTTATGGTGAGATTCTTTTGGTGAGAACTGCAGCTGAACTCTGTGCTATAAAGGTTACCATACAGACTTCCTTAACAACTCACTCAGCTTACTAGCTGATTGCCTCCTTGCAACAACACACTTATGCAATATTAGGTTACGTTTATTTATTAGAACTGGTTCTCATAAACATGCAGTTAAAAAATCTTATTTTTTAAGTGCAAAAACGAGTATGGTGTGCATATTTTGCACAGTACATGGAGATGATTTTCAGCAGACCGACATTTCTGTAATCAAAATCTCTTCTCATTAGTCTTATGCAGCAATTATTATAATTAAATCAGTACTTTAATAATTAAAAATAACTTTTTTAAAATTATTTATTTATTTAGTTAAACCGATTTTATTTATTTATTTATTTGATGTTTTCATTTGCTGGAAGCCTTGATCATAAAGATTGACAGAAAAATATTACTCTATGTGTAATGATTCTATATAACTCTTACATTTTCGGTTATATTCAAATTTATTGATATGTATTTGAGTGTATGGGTCTGGTGGGAACCTGAAACGGGTGGTTTTGCTTCACGGGGACAGTTGCACATAGACGGTTAGTTAAGAACAGTGCTGCCTTCAAGAGTCACTCATCGGCTCGTATTTAAAACGGTAACGGGAAAACTTCAAAAATAAATCAAACTTTAAGATTACAATGAATACATACAAGTCAGAAATATTTATAAAATGAATTAATTGTAATAAAATAGGGTTTTTAACCTAATCAATGTATTAGTAAAGACACTTGTAAAGAAAAATTCCGACACACACGGCAGTATGAATGCAGCAGTGTCCTTTTAGCCGGTACACATAGTCACTTGTTCTGCAGACTTTGCCCTAAAAAGCCGCAAGGCACAATTTGTTATAAAAAAATGGTAATGCTACTCTGTAAACATTCACAATAACCTAAAAACATGTAAATCTTTACTTCACGCAAGTGAAGTAAAGATTGGGATAGCTAAATGGTATTTAACTTTATGCTAAGCTACTACTACTATGGTATAGCTAATAATTTTGTAAGTTACATAAAGAGAAACAACGACTTAAAAACTAATATTTGACTTTATAAGTCAAATTTTAGTAATGGACAACGACAAGACGATACGAGTAAATCCATTTTTAAATCATGTATTATTCTAGTTTGCTTTGGTTTCGGTTTTAAAATTAGTTGGGTTTTTTTTTTATCGTGGTATGGAATCGCTGTTAACGAATTGCTGTTACCGTTTTCAAACGTTGTGTCTGAACAGATTCCAGAGCTGTCCAATGGATCCGTGTTGATGAAGGATCCTCAGAGGGTACAAGATATCCTGAAGTCCCTGTTAGACGCTGGACCCAACACGCTGCAGGTATCTACACTGAAACGCCTCAGAAATACTGGAAACCCTGCAGGAACCCTGGGTGGAAATCAAACGTCATATTCTTGTTATTTTTAGGTTATCTCGGATTTTGACATGACCCTGACGAGATTCCAATACAATGGGAGGCGATGTCCTACGTGTCACAGTAAGTACACAGTTAGTGTTGCTATGCATTTAGTTTTGTTTAGCTGTTGACTAAATGTGTAAGCTTAATCTTCAGAATAAGCTTTAATATGCCGGTATTACCCTTGCAAAGTACAAAATGGGGCTTTTCATTAATGTTACTGTTGATGTTTTTCTGGGAGATAAGTGGCTTCTTTGCAGCCCTTCTTGTTTCCAGTCTCAAAATTTCTGCCACTGCTGCCATTCATGAGCAAGCTCTGAACTGGTGTCAAACAGTTCTCCTACCCTTATTGAACAATCCTTGGGAGATCATCTTGGCACCTGTTGCACCTTCATCTGTATCTTGAAGCGTTCTTTGCACTACTTGAGCCTCTTTAATGGAACTGTTAGTGTAAGTTTTTCTCTAAAGGTAACATTAGCAGGAGTCCCTTTTAAACCGTTCTCTTTTTTTTTTTTTTTTCTTCAAACAGCATAAAACAGTAAAATCATCTTTTAGTTTTGCTTGAATAAAATATGTGCTACAAGAAGCCTCCCCTGTGGATGCCTCGTGAAGCACAAGTCAACCAGGATTATTTAAAGGACACATCAATGAGAGTTTAGAAATAAAAATATTTTAATAATTGCAACCGTATGGAAAAAAGAAATTATCCAACATAAGTTGTTGTTGAATTGCTTGTTTTGGCAGATATTCTTGACAACAGCAAAGCCATCTCCGAAGAGTGCCGCCAAAAGGTAGGACAAATTCTTCTGAAATATTTTTTGGGCTGGTTGATCTAAGCTTAATGCAAAATGTAAAGAAATCTCATTAGAATTGATAATGTCTTTGTTTTAACACTGTTTGCATTTCGCTCTAAAATGTGATCCTGTTTTATGGATCACATTTTAAGTTTTTAAACCTGGATTATTCCTGGTATATAAAGGGTATCTGTGCTTATCTAACCCTTTCCTGTAGTTAGATCTCAGAATCCTGTTATGTCTTCCACAGCTGAATCATCTTCTCCAGACTTATTATCCCATAGAGATCGACACCTCACGCTCAGTTGAAGAGAAGCTGCCTTTAATGGTGGAGTGGTGAGTATTTCTCACTGATATGCTCCAGTTTCTAGGCTTTTTGGGGGGATAGTGTTTGAAAAGGTGAGTCTTTCTCATAGGTGGACCAAAGCTCATGACCTTCTTGTGGAGCAGAAAATTAAGAAAGAGGAGCTGGCTGCGGCAGTGCGTGAGTCTAATGCAATGCTGAGGTAAGGATATCTAAAGACTAAAAGTTGTGGTTGAAACATAAGAGGAAAGTTGAAATAAAATGTGGCGATGGTACAACAGGGAGGGTTATGAGCTGTTCTTCGACCGTCTGAACCAGCACGCTATCCCTCTGCTCATCTTCTCCGCTGGAATCGGAGACATCCTGGAAGAAGTGATACGGCAAGCCAACGTCTTCCACCCTAATGTCAAAGTCATCTCCAACTACATGGACTTTGACGAATTTGTGAGTTGTGCAGCACTTAATAAAATATTAATTTTATTCAAAAATTATAGATTTCTATGATATTAAGACTTCTCTGATTAACCAGGGGATATTGAGGGCTTTCAAGGGAGAGTTGATTCACGTCTACAATAAAAGAGAAGGTGCGCTGCTGAACACGGGCCATTTCGAGGAGCTGCGGTCAAGACCAAATGTCCTGCTGATGGGAGACTCTCTTGGAGACCTGAACATGGCTGATGGAGTTCAGAATATGAAGCACATCCTCAAGATTGGGTTCCTGAATGACAAGGTAAGCAAAAACCTGATATACTTCAGCTAATCTCAATGGTTTCCAACCATGATTTTTTGCCTTTTTCTTTCTTTTTAGGTTGAGGAGAGCAAACAGTCCTATTTGGACTCCTATGACATTGTGTTGGTGAACGATGAATCCTTGGAAATTCCTAATGCTGTCCTCCAGCTTCTTACTGGTAACAACTGAACTGTAACACTGTCCCAGTGTTATCAGGAATCTTATCAAAGACTCAACGGAAATAAATAGCATGGTGCTTTGCAAAAGTATTGACACCACTTGAACTTCTTCACATTTTGTAATGTTGTAGCCATAAAATGCAATGACTTTCATGCAATTCAGTGTATAATTTTGAACTGGTAAGAAAGAGCACCTTATTATTTTTTTTATTTTCAAATCAATACTTTGTGGGACCAAGTTTCCATTACAAGTATTTTGGGGTACTTCTTTACCAGCTTTTCCTATCCAGAGATCAAAATTTGAGCCAATTCTTTGTAAAATAGTTCAACCCCAGTAAGATTGCATGGAAAGCATCTGTAAACGTCAAGTTTCAAGTGTTACTACATATTCTTAGCTGGATTTTGACTGGAAACCTGAATATGCTTTGATCTCAACTAGTTGTGTCCAGTCCTCAAGGGCTTGTAACCTTTATGTGTCCCTGGTCCAACACACCTAAATCTAGCAGCAGAATTACATCCTCACTATGCAGGTAAGTTCTCCAAAGTCCTGATAAGGACCTAATTGTTTGATTCAGGTGTGTTGAAGCAGAGACTCGACTAAACGTTGAAGGACACTGGTCTTAGAGGTTGGACACCTCTGATCTAATCCATTCCATTGTAGCTTCTATGTTTAGGGTTTTTGTCTTGTCTCAAATGTTGCTGCCACCACAATTCTTCATGTGTTGAGGTTCTGGTATTTTTCCATCACATCATTTTGCATGTAGGCAAAGAACGTAAAATTTTACTCTCATCTGACCAACTCATCTTGTTCCACATGTTGCAGTCAAGACCAACATGTGGTTGTGACCCTACATGACCTGAGGACTGATTACCAGGCGTCTCATTGCTCTCTTCTTGCCATCTGAAAAAGTTCAATAGGTATTCATTCCTTTTGCAAGGCATTGTATATAATTGTATTTTACAGTACAAAAAAGACGAAGAATACCTGATTGAGTCTGTGTCAAACCCCAAGTTGTTTTACATTCGGTTGCAAACCTTACTATTGTTTTGAACCACTCCGGACCTGTATGGATTTTGTGGCAGCCAAATATATGTGTATGAGGTTTTTGGTATTTTTTAGTTCTGTTTAAGCATTTCCTGTTTTAATGTTGGATTTAATATTTAAAAATGTGGTACCTTATTTTCCCATTTGGTTCAACAAGATTTTTAACCATTTTATGCGCAATGAATCACCTCTCCATAAACTGTCAACCTGACACCCAAAATTGAATTTCATCTTAAGACATCAGTTTGTGTTTCATGGTACATTTTGAATTGCGGTTTAGGTTCCTATAAAGTTTTCTGTGGTTTTATCCAGTCTTTTTGAGCAATCTTTTCTGTTTGGACCTCATTTGGTTTTTACTTTCCTGATATTAAACATGTTTTCATTTCAATAAACTCATCTGTAAGAAAAGAAAAGAATCCGTCTCTATGTGCAGTGCATGTGAAAGAAACTGAACTAACTTAATTTTATTATAAAAGTTTATTTTTTCCTTACATGGTTATAATGCATTAAACCAGTAGTTCTTAATTATTCTATCAAAACAAAAGAAAATTCAGAAGCACAGCATGAACTTTACATAAATAAACCTTTTCAACCATTAACTATAACATAGATTTTTATGGGAATTTATGACTTTTTAAAAGTGAATACAGGTTTCAATTGTAAATGTATCAAAAGAAAATGTCATAAATAAAACAATTTACCATTTAGTTGCATATGAGTAATGGTAAGTGACATGGCTTCCAATTACTTCTTTATTTACCTTTAATGTTTTTGAAAAGTTCTTGCTGGATAGTTGTGAAGCGGATATTTCCAGTTCCTGTGTGCTCGCCTCGCTGCTGCTCATAGCTCATCTCGCCTCACTTGTTCAGACTCATCATCCTTAATTTTCAGTTCATCTTCTACAATTCTTCCATCTTTATTCTGGTCCTGATTATCAAACATGTCTTTCACAACACCTTCAATGTCGACACCTGGCCGAAGTCGACCCTTGCCCCCTTTGACTTGCAGTTTGATGAACTCTGAAAACTGCGGGAGGGAAAGAGGAGGACATTTTACTGCTTGTTAACAGATTATTCTAAAAAAAAAAAACTGACCAAACTTCTGCTTACCTCCTGTAGAGGGACCTCTTTGTCCCCATTGAGGTCGAGAGCATTGAAGAGGGGGTCGGGGATTTCTCCTAGCCAGACAAACATGAAGCCTTCTGGCACGCCTTTCTGCAGCTGCACCAGCTCCAGTTCAAAAAGGAGCACTGCACTTCCTGGAACTCCTACAGCTACAAAAAAAAAAACATCCAGTCAGAAGAGATGAGAAAGGCTTTACAGAAAAGTAGTCAATTCTCTTGAATTTTTTCAGATTTTGTCATATTAAAATAATTCATTTAATTCAGGAATTTATGTGAATGCTCAAACTTAGAAATGGAAGTAAAATCATCTGAAAAGTTGCATTTATAATGAGTCCCCTTGACTCTGATACTCCTGAGTGACTACAATTAATTTCTTTTTAAGGTCACAGAAACGGTTAAATGTTCCTGGTCCTGATTATTGTGTAATTACAAGCGTAATTACACAATTACAATTACGCATAATTACACAATTACGCTTGTGTGTAATTTAATCTCAGTGTAAAACTATTTGATCTGTGAAGGACTCCAGTGGTTGTTATAGTCCTAGTTATAGTATTTGTTTTGGGCACAACTGTATCCAAAACCTTTCCACATCAAGAGGCATGGATATTTTTTATAAGTAATATGACATTGATTTTTTTTTGTTGTTGTTTTTATTCAAGCATTTCCAGAAACTCACCTCCTTCCTCTCCATGACCCCAGTGCGGAGGGACCACCACCTCTCTCCTCTCACCCACACACATGCCCTTTAAACCTTCCTCCAGGCCCATGATCACCTTACTGGCTCCTAGAGTCGTGACAGAAGGTGAGTCGAACTGGTCCCTGAGAAGCCAGAAATAATCCGCTTTAGCTTTTAACAGTAGGTTTTAAAACTCCCAGCTCAGTAAAACATGCAGCCGTATATGCTGTAGGATGCAAAAACAGTTAAGTCTACTCCAAAACTCTGAGAAATCTGTCAGACAAGGAGCCAGCGATGTTTACATGCACGAGGGTGGAGGGTGTGGTGCTGCAGAGTGAACAGCAGGGGTCGCTCACGAGGAGTACAGAAGTGTGCCGTCCATCAAGGAGCAGTTGTAGCGATAGTGAATTAAATCGTCGGCTTCGCTGGTCATGTTACATTCCTGAGGCTTGTGGGTGACTCTGATCTCGACCGAATCTTTGGGGTTGTGGAAGTCAATAACGTGGACGTCAAAAATCAGCACAGCAGAGCCAGGAATGAGGTTTCCTGCAACCGTAGAGGGAAAAGAAAAAGGCAGAACTGATGGTTTTATCACGCCCTCGCAGTTTGTTTTAAAAGCTCCTAAATGCAGGCGTCAAACTCACCAGCGCCTTTTTCTCCGTAAGCCATGTGAGGAGGAATTATAATTCTCCTTTTCTCCCCCATGCACAGGCCCTGCAGAGCTTTATCCATGCCGTGGATCACATATCCCATTCCAATGTATGTGTTGTAGGTTCTGTTTCGTTGGTAGCTGTTAGGGGAAGTATAGTGGGGGCTTAAAGTTAAGATACTTTATTTACTTTAAGAAGAACTGCTGGAGTTTACCTTGAGTCGAAGAACGTGCCGTCCTGGAAGGTGCCGTTGTAGTGGTAGCGGATGTAATCCCCAGTGACTGTCCTGCGTGTGCAGTTTTTAGGCATCTCTCTCACCTCTGCAGTCACATCATCCTTGGGATTAAACACATCAACCAACAGCACCTCAAACACAAGTGTCGCCTGTGGGGGGATCTTGGTACCTTCAGGGAGGAGAACAATGGTTGGAGTAACAACTTACTTAAAATATTATACACGGTGCAGCAAGCTAACAAAACAAAACATGGTTGGCAAAAGCAAATAGTTTTAGGCCAGAATTGTCATTTCTTTTTTTTTTTTACCATGGCCAGTTTCGCCATACGCCAAAAATGGTGGGACAATGATGATCCGTCTCTCCCCAACACACATGCCCTGAAGACCCTCATCCATGCCTTCAATGATGTCACCCTGCCCCAAGTAGGTGTCATAAGTTGTGTTTCTTGAGTGACTATAAAAACAAAGTTAGAAATCTTTTTGAGACACGGATCAAACATTTTTGTTCAAAGGACAGTGAAGTTTGACTCACTTGGAATCAAACGCTTCACCAGTCAGCAGCGTGCCGTTGTAGTGGTAACGGATGAAATCTGACACTGCAGTAGTGCGCCTGCAGATCCCAGGTTTGCTGATTGTGCGGATCTGAACCTTGTCCTTAGGGTTCCATATGTCCAGCAGGAGGATATCGTACACCAGAGTGGCATCGGGAGGGATCAAATCACCTGTGGGACCACCAACACACATTGGCATAAACCACAACAGGCAATGCAAAACAGAAAAATAAACAAAAGTTGTCCAGTGTGGTGCTGAGTCGCACCTGTGCCAACACTTCCATATGCCAGGTGTGGCGGGACGGTGATCCTTCTGCGCTCGTTGACACACATGCCCTGCAGACCTCGGTCCATCCCTGTGATGAGCTTACCAAGTCCCACCTGACTGACAAAGGCTTTACCTCGCTCATAGCTGCAGAGGCAGGACGGAAGATAGCAAAGCAAAGAAAATTGTTAATGCTCAATGCCTTCTGGAGAACGTTTTGTGGTACTGAGACAAAAACTAGATTAAGCTTTTGAAGAAGTATGTTTGAAGAAGTTTGTGTTATGCTTTCAACCCTACAACACTACCAACGATCAAATATATAGGAGGTATTATCACGCTGTTTTGCTGATAGTGCTACATTGCAAAAGTCAACGTGACATAAGACAGAAAGCAAGTTAACTCTCAATTCTTCAACTTCAAATCAACAGCTGGTTGTTGAAATGTGGAACAAATTATAGGTGTTGGAAAATTATTTATATCACATATCAAATTTGGTTTTGGAGTGGATAAAATGAGTTAACATTACCTTCTGGAATTGACTGACAAAATTGCTTCTTTATGAGAAGCAACAAAGATTGTGCCTCAAGGTATATTGCAGAAAGTAGGATCATTAAAGTGTTTAGCATCAGATAAATCACAGAAATTTGAAAGAACGGGTTCGTTCTAACAGAGCAATGATCTATGTCACGCATCAAAACTGAGCTTGGAATAAAAAGAGGCAACATTAAGCTTCTGCATTTCCCTTTGTCACAATATTTTGCAAGCCCCAAAATTAAAGGGGGCGTGTACGATTTTACGCCTGCGTGTGTAGTTTTGGACCTACGTACATTAAATCCAAGCGTTTGCAATTCCTGTTACAAGTGAGTTAAGATTGAATAATCACTGTTGAAAAAAGTCTAGGCAAATATGCAATTATGAATGTGTGCAAACCTCTCTCTGTAGGAATGGTTCTCGTTATGATTATTGCAAAGTCGACACGTCTACAAGCTGCCAAAGAACACTGAGACATCGTCTAGAGTTGAACTCTGTTATTAACTTCGCATGTTTTGACGTTTTTGTTGCACTTTTTTTTTTTTTTTTTTACAGACATCTAAATCTGGCTCTAATTATCGCCGTAAAGTAAACGTGATTACATTCCCTTTAAGTTCACCTGGAGTCAAACCTTTTCCCGTCCTCATAGAAGGTCCCGTTGAAGTGATATCGGATAAAGTCTTCCGTTTGAACTTCCCTGGCACAAACTTTCGGTAATTCGTACCGATCCACAACAATGTCCGCCAACGGGCCGGGGTTGCAGTCCACAACGAAAACAAAAAGCAGAAGTCCGAAGCATTTCGTTATATCCATCTGGAACCTCCGGGGGAAACTGTAGAGGAGAGCGCAGATCCCCTGGAGCCGATAGCGGGTGATGTCACTCATAAAGAGGGGCCAGAAAGGAGAAAGAGCCGCAGGACTTTTGGGGCAGCTTGAATGTAAAGGTTGCGGGAAGAAGCAAAGCAGCTTCCGGTCAGGGTTTTCAAAATAACAATAATAAGTTTAACTTACATCAGGATTTTCAAAAATACATGCGATAGCCGAGGTGGATGTTAATTTTTTTTTTTTACCCTGAAACACTTTACCAACTGTTACAAACAATAACTGTTAATGATGGTGGTGGTAGCATCATGCTGTGGGCTGTTTGTTGTTTAATGGTAAAGTAACTGTAACCCTGTTTATTTTGGCACAAAAGCTTTGTAAACCAAATTCATAATAATTTTGCTGTAATTATCCAAAAACGTGAAATATATATTTGCAATATAAATTTGATAAATGTCTTCCATAAAGTGGGCAAACTCAGCCTGAGAGATAAAATATCGCAAACCTGCTGGAAGGTTGAAAATTCGCTCTGAACTTTCAAGAAGGCGAACGGATCGTCATTGATCAGATGAAGAGTTTGAGAGTGGAATGTCTGGATTTCCCTCCTGGGTGAAACCCTGTTACCATCTGTCATTTTTACACCTCGCAAAAAAATATTATGTAGCCAAATCATAGATATAATTTCAGAAATTCAGAAATGCTGAATTGAACATCATGTTGATAAAGTTAAAAAAATTGTCTCAAAATAAAAGGCATGAAAATATTGATTTAAAGCTAGCGATACATTTTGGCCACATTTCTTTATCCTCAGCCCACTTTAGTTCCTCTGACAGCAAGGCGTTATCATATGACTGTTGCTCACTGGATTTCTCTTTCAGTTCTTTTTTAGACAATTTTCTGTAAGCTTAAAAAAAACAGTAAAAACAAACAAACCAAAAATAACTAGATCCTCTGTGTCTGAAACACAGACCAGCATGTCTGTCATTAGCAACCAAGTCAGACTCAAAATAACTTAAATCCCAGTTCTTCCCCATTTCACTAGATTTCTAAATATTATGTGGCTTTTGCTAAGTTAAAATGGATGGCAAGTGAATAACTTACAAATTTGCCATAAATCATCAAAGCAGAACACTGAAGAGCCATAATTAACTAGATGAACAGTTTTTTTTTCTTTCTTTGAAATACAGTTTAGTAAAATTCACACCAATTTTATCTCATACAATGCTACTATAAATCGTTTTTACCTTGTGCTTTTATTTAGATGGAAATCAGTCGTCATTTCCGGCACTGTTGCGTCTCTTTTTGTAACTTACCGCACCCTTAAGTTTCTGCGCCGCTAAAGAACCGCAGAGGGAGAAAGGAGGAGATCCCGGGCCGCCTCCTACTTTCTAATGGAATCCTGCAGACGTGTAAAGGCTGGCTTACAATGCCTCCCCCATGTTTTAATGCAGGAAACACCAAATCCCGAATAGAACAGTGGGATTGAACCTGAAGTCTCTTGAAAGTCTATCAAAATTGATTTTATTGGGTAACTAAGTGTGCATTCAATTTTATTGTCCAAAAGAAGATATTATTCTTTTTTAGACTGAAAAGTACTCATCGTTAAAACGCAGAGTGGTTTTCAAATGTTTAATCTTGCACGTTTACCGAGACTTTAAGTAGGGGCTGCATGGCTAAATACTTTCAAAACTTTTCAAATAAATCTGTTGATATGTTACGAATGGAACATGTAATATTACATTGTTGAAAAATAAAATAGGATGTTTAATATTGTAATAATCAGGGGCTCTTAGACGCCTTTTGAGTAACAAAATTGAGTAGTTAGATCCTTTCCTCCTTGAGGTCCAGACTTTTGCTTGCTGTCAAGCAAGAGAAAATGATCACCATTTACACAGAGAGCAGGAAGTTGTGCCTTCAAAATAATTTCAAGAGTTGAAATTGGGATTTCTAAACGAGAAAATATCAGTTTTCTTGAATTAAAGATGATGCATAACTTTTACTTGGAAATATGTCCTGTTTAAAACATTTAGATCTAAAAAAGCACCAGGTTGTATTAAAAAAAAACCAAAAAAACTAGACTATTTTTCTTTTTAAATATTTGCAATGTTTGAAAAGCTTTTATGTTGAAAATATTGCTTTAAGGATTAAAGTTTTTAGTGTCTTATTCCTACAGGGATTTTACTGACTACGTGCAGGCAGACATGAGCAAACCTTGTTAAGAGGCGAAAAAGGGAAGTCTCCTGGATCCATTCAAAGCCGGAGAGGACTTCAGCTGTTTCCGGGGAATGGGGATGATGCTCCCGAGAAACTTGTGCCTGGCCCTTCTCATGCCCTTCCTGGTGGAGGCTCAGTATGAGAAGTACAGCTTCAAAAGTTTCCCCCAGAAGGACATGATGCCCCTGGAGTCCGCGTACAACTACGCGCTGGAGCAGTACGCAGCACAGAGCTGGACGGAGAGCGTCAAGTACCTGGAGCTCAGCCTGCGGCTCCACCGGCTGCTGCGGGACAGCGAGGCGTTCTGCGGCCGCAACTGCAGCTCCGCGAGCCGGGACAGCGACTCCCCGCTCCCCGACAGCAGCCTGCGCGTTGTGCGCCACATCCTGCTGAGGGCTGCCTGTCTGAAAAAGTGCAAGGCAGATTTTCCAGTTTTTAAATTCTCCTATCCAAGTAGGAATTTACTGGAAACATTTGAGAAAAGGATACCGTATAGGTACATTCAATATGCTTATTATCAGGTGAGACCTGGGAGCTTAGATTTTGGTCTAAATGTAGCCTGGATGCTGACTTGACGCATGACTCGCTGTGCGGCAGTTGTTTTTCATTGAGAGTGTGATTCAGGTTTGCTTTCCATCTGGAATCTCGGCGTATGATTGTAGCTTTGCTAAAATATGAATAACAGAGTCCTTATAGTAAATACACCCAACTGGACTCAGTGAGAGGAAACTTCTAGTTTCTCTGCTGCCTTGTTGCGCCCTCCTGCAGCATGTGCCACGTCTCTTCCAGTGTTCCCCTGAAAACAATCCCCCCATTCTCCTCTCTGTCAGTCAGAGTTGTGGGGGATTTAATAGTCCTGCCTTAGCCATGCTAAGCCACTTAATGAAATATGCCCCTCACTTTTGAATGTTTTGTTGTAATCTCTTAAACTTTATGCAATATTTATTCAGACTTTCTGAAGAGTCTTTCAGAAAGTCTTTACACATTTCAACATTACATGTTTAAAAGTTTTTTGTTTTTCTTTTTCTGTTAGGCCACTTATGTCCGATATACATAGTGAAGTTAAGTAACATGAGATTATGTTGATGTTTAGAAGTCAGTCATAGCTTTTCAAAACCTGAAGAATGAACTTTGCCTTTCCAGGAAGTGATCTTTATCAAACATTATAATTTTAGATCAATTATTCTGGAATTGATCTAAAACAACTCGGGATTAATGCTAATCCCCAATAAAGTCTCTAATCGGATTTATCTTTTATCAGCCAGTATGCTTACTTCTAATTCAATAAAGCAGCTTAATGACACAAACAGAAACAACAACAGCTTCAATATTATTAGCAAGAATGTGAAGATTGAAATGACATTATTTCATTAAAGAGAATTTATAGCACAGCTTGATCTGGACTCAGTGCATGTTTCAATTCTAGATAAGACTTATGTGAGTGGACTGGCCTAGTCAGAGGTGAATTAATAAATCACTCATATTTTGTAATCAACTTGCAGTTGATTGATTTCTGATTAGCATTCAGATCTTAATTTAAAGACCAATACACAATCTACCAGAACAGAGAGATTTGTTTGTTTGTTTTGTTGTATTGCAACCTGTTCATGACATGGATCAATCTGCGCTGAATTATTTTTTTCTTAAAAAAAGAAAAAGAAGTTTCCATGATGGCTTCCAATGAGTTCAAGTATAAAATGTGCTGTTCAGAATGAACATTGTTCTTTCCACCACAAGTAGAAGAACACATTTTCTACAAGTTTTTCTACAAGCCTTTTCTAAAATAACTTATAAAAAATGCAGGTAAAGAGAGATGATGTTCCTAAGCCTCAAAAACTCAAAAGAGGGAAGCATATTGTATATTAAAAAATAACAAAAACGCCAAGATCTCAAATCTAAAAAACATCACAATAAGGATTTTGGTCAACAGTACCAATTTTTGATTTTCTTTGAGAGCTGATCAACTGATTCCAGTTTTCCTACTAAGGTACAACACCCATACAATTTGTGAAATCTTTGTGTTATTTCATCAATTAACATTGATCATAAAAGAAGAACAACAACAACCGCAGGCTCATTGAAAAGGGTGGCAGGTTTAAATCCAATGGATAATGAATGGATTACAAGAAAATCTTCACTTGAGCACTGCTTGTCTTTCACTGCCAGCACCACATTTACTACAAACGTAGGAAAATAGGATATTCTTCCTGTTGCACAGTTGACCAGTAAGGATGAGGTCCTTCATGTGTGTTTTGTGGAGATTGTGATCATGCCTTGTGTTCCTTCTTAGCTTAACAATGTGGAGAAGGCTGTGTCTGCAACTCACACCTTCCTCAAGAAAAACCCAGATGAGCCCTATTTGACCAAAAACATGAACTACTACAAGAGCCTGTTTGATGTGGATGAATATCTCATCGACCACGAGGAGCAGCCGTATGAAGTCAGTAGCAAAACCCAAACACAAAAACACACAGACTTACGTATGCCTGCTGAAAACAATAACCACGGTGTCTCTGCTGGTAGAGTGTTTTCCTAAAAAGCGTGGTGCTCTACAACAGTGGAGACTTCAGCAGCAGCGCCAGGAACATGGAGCAGGCCATCACGCAGTTCTTTGAGGTGTACAGTCTCTGCTTAGCAGGCTGCGAAGGCTCGTATGAAATCTTGGAGTTTAAAGACTTCTACCCGTCTCTAGCAGGTACCGGGCGAACAGCAGCAGCTTCATTTCAGCGTGCTGAAGATGCGTAACAATATATTCTTCTCCTCTGTCCTCAGATCTCTTCCTTGATGTGCTGAAATGTAAAGTGAAATGCGAGGAGCAGCTGAAACCCAGCGTCGGAGGGTTCTTTGTGGAAAAGTTTGTTGCCACCATGTACCACTACCTTCAGTTTTCATACTATAAATGTAGGAACAAAATTGAGATTCAAGCGTCTCTCTTTTGATTTTTACAAATCTGCCATGAGTTCTTATCGTCTTTTCCAGTGAATGACGTGAAGAACGCGGCTCCCTGTGCAGCCAGTTACATGCTGTTTGACCCCAGCGACCAGGTGATGCAGCAGAACGTTGCTTATTATCGTTTCTACCGGGAGCAGTGGGGGCTCAAGGAGGAGGACTTCCAGCCTCGGCCTGTGAGTGAAGCAAACTGCCGCCGTTGCCGTTTCCCGGTTCATCTGCTGTTGGTCAAAACAAACCCAGGGAAGCAGGGCAGCAACGTTATAAAAAGCAGGGCTGGCTTAATCGTTAACACAATCACAGGGCTGTAATTAGAAACTCACGTAATTGCGACAAACTTGTATTTTCTGGATTTTACATGGTGTAAATTTGGCAGGAGCTTCAGAGTACCAGCTGTAAAACTGTAAATGTAGCACTTTTGTTGCAAGAGAGGGAAAAAAAACTGACCACAGACCAAATTTGGGTTATAAAACACTTGGGTTGTTTACTAAGTTAGCTCAAATGCTGATCTGTCTTTCATGTTTCAGGAGACCCTGAGGTATTATAACCAGACAATCAAGCAGAAAGAAATGCTCGATTTTGCACTGAACTATCTCTACACAGACGATGAGGTACGTTTCCTCTGGGATTTCTCTTTTATAATAGCAATAAGTTACCCTCATAATAATTCTAAACTTTGCTATTAATCATACAATATTGAATTAAACATAAAAATAAAACCACATAGTTTCTCATTCACTGTTTGTAAATGAAACCACTCAATCTTGCATTTGTGTACCAAAGATTTTGTCTTGTAGCACAATCTAAATTCCCACGAAGCCACAATGAGTTGGCTTGGCGGCAGTTTTCTGAGCCAGAGATGATTATGTCTCAGCAGATAAGACCTGAACTGTCTGCATGACCAGACATGGTGGGAATGACACTTCTAACACAGCAATAGAAGTTGCTGGATAAATGCAAGCTGTGGTTGAGAATGCTAAAAGACGGAGGATGAAAGGGAGGGGTGTTGTGTTTTCCACCAGCAGCTTGCGGTATGTGGCTTGGAGGTGTCGACCACTCACACTGTGCCACGTCCATTTAACTTGGGTCAGCTCCTCCTAGTCCTGCAAACCTCCTGGACTTGAGAGGGGGTAGGAGGAGAGGGCTGAATTACAGGGAGCATGTGTGAAAGATTTATGGGAACCAAGAGGGAAAATGTTTTATTTTTGTCTACAAAGAATGAGAGTAAAAAAAGCAATCATGTTGCCCTATGTGAACTTGCCTTGTTCTTTTATTATCCAGGAAGTGGTGAGTCCAGAAGAAGCAGTCACTTCTCACTCTGAACATCCTGACACTGAATTTGAAGGAATGGGTGACTATGAGGAGTCCTTCCTGGCAGAATGGTGGCAGGAACCGAAATCTAAGTGGGACGCTGGTGAGGATGCCAACTGACATCCATTTTTATCCCACCTCCCATTTCTACAAACCAAAGACTTTCCAACTGACAGACATCTACATTTTTTTGCAGTGTTAAGAGAAAGACAGCAGATTGGTTCATGTTGTTTTCCCATCCAGTCATATTGATCAACAATAGAGACTGATATTTGGTCTTTGCTGCCATCAGCCTTATTTAAACCGTTTTCTTGCCAGTTATCAGCCTGTATTCTCAACATTTCTGCAACTTTTTTCCTCATTTCTTTTTTCATTTAAAGAAAGTTGAATGTCCTGGTGAAGTTTTTATAAGGTGACTCGTAACATTTCTTATGCTGAATGATTACCACCAGCAACAGTTTGGTTTTCAAGCGATGTTGCACGCAATTAAAATATTATTTTAATAATTATGATTTTGGTTTTTGTCTCTATAGAAGGCCAAAACTGCACCCCAAAAATGTGAACCCTTATTCTCATTTTTTTTAAATTTTCACATATTTTATTTTTTTTAATACAACAGTGTAATGGAGTCGTTTTCCTGGTGTAGGTCAGGACTCTCGAGCAGCATATTGAATGACCTGCAGCTGATTTTTTAAATTTAAATTTTATTTAGTTATTTTTATTTTTTAGGGACCAACATACTCTTAGATTATTACAATAATCTAAACTACTTAAAATTAGAAACACACATCAGTATTTGATGTCCTGTCTAAACACATGAAAATTTATACATTTTTAATGCGATAGTTATCTCATTTAGAAATATAACTTTTTGTTTTAACCTTGAAGTTTGAGTCTAAGATCACAGTTATGTTCTTCGGATCCTCTGTGACCTCAGACTGATTGGGTCTAGTTAAAGGCAAATTTCTCAACTTGCCTTTTTTGAGCAAAAACAATGAGTTTTGTTCTTTTTTTATATTGAGATAGAGGACATCCATAGGTAATGATGAATATTTTAGTTCAGTGACAGTAGTGGACTAAGGTTATGTGTCAGCAGCATGGATAATGTGAAAGATGTTGCGTGGCACTCTGTAATCTGACCTAGAAGAATCATGTATGCTTTGAATAGAAGTAGCATGAGATTGGATTTTGCATGTCAAATGTACACGCACTTTAAAAATCATACTTTCTATTTTTATGGATATAAAGTTAAAGACAGGCAGAATAATGTCAGAGAAGAGGTGACTTCATGTTTCAGTATTTTATTTTTGTTCATTTCAGTCCGTCTACAAGCATCAGTTGATGGTTTTTCCATTGTCTCAGTCCAAAAAGATAGTGTCTAAAAATATGGTGAAAGATGTGTCTTTTTTTCTTTTTTTTTTTACCCCCTCTTGATCACATCTGATGCTCCCTCTGTACATATTGTAATAACAATAGTGCATCTGGCAAAGTGCAAACCTCATACAAACCAAACTGACCTCATTCACACTGACAGCATCTTGGACCCCAAACCAGAACTTTAATCTCATGTACAGCGAAGGGTCCTCAGAGTTTTTTTTTATCTTAATTGTTTTGGTGGTAGGTGGGTTGGGGGAGCTTTTTCTCAGAGGCTTGGTGGCTATCAACAAACGTACAAAAAATTTTGTGAAAGACAGGGCTGTTAAGCCACATTTAGAGATACATGAAAGGGGTTGTGTTTAGAGGGCTTTGCAAATGCAGGTTGTGACAAGAGATCAGAGGCTATTCATTAGTAGAAACAAAACTAAATATTTTAACACAGCTTTCAGTAAAGCTTCATGGGTTGCACTTAACATTCAGTATAATTTGCACATATTTACAAATGGGTGTGCGTACAGTGGGCAGGTGCTCGTTTCCTGTAGATGCAAGACTTAAAAACTGGTAATAATGCGCTGCCTGGCTGCAGCCGCCAACAGGTCATAGAAAGAGACAAGAGGTAAAACCTGCCTACCTAAGAGGAGTGTAAAGATGTGCATGGACGCAACTGCCCCCTACATTAAATGTAAACACAAATACTGTACATTCTGGCTTTCTTTAAAAATATCGTTCACTCACACAATCACAGACATACAGAGTAAACCTTCTACACACTTTGGAAGAAGTGAGGGCACACGGACAGATATAGTGGAATGTACGTTGGTCGCTCTGACATTTAAAACACTAAGTTACGGTCTCTGCTGCTTCATAGTTCAGTGGTTTCTTTTAAAAAATGATCCCAAAACCATAACAACGTAGTTTCTCGTTTTACCTGAAAACTCATATGGAGGAAGTTAGTGGAGCATAAGATGCTCTTAAGATGAGAATTATTGACACAGTGCCTTGCAAAAGTATTAATACCTTTAGGACCTTTGCACATTTTTTTTCCCGTTGCAATCACAGGTTTCAATGTATTTTATGGGCATTTTAGGGTTAGGGTTAGAGATTAGGGTTAAAAAGCAGTGGATAGTAGAAGGAAAGTGATGCATGAATCTCAAATCTGGAGAGTCACCTCTTGTTATGGTTATTACAGGTGGAAATCTTATGGGTTATCTCTTTACTTGCTTTGCACATTTAGAGAACATAATGTCCTATTATTCTTTACAAAATTAGCTCAAGCACAGTGAAATTTCATACACAATGTTTTTGAAAAGAGACAGTACGTCTTACCACAGTTTCTCATTTAGATTTAGGTATAGGCCTTTAAGGTTGTCGTCCTGCTGAAGGTGAACCTTCACCCCAATCTCAAGAGTTTTTCAGTCTCTTAACATATTTTATTCCAGTTTTGCTCTGTCTTTAGCTCCATCAATCTTTCTCTTTTACTCCGATTAGCTTCCTTGTCGAAAAGCATGCCCCAAATCATGATACTACGTTTCAACAGGGGCATTGTGTGTTCAGGTTCACATGCAGTGTTGGTTTTCTGACTCGCATACCATTTTAAATTTATCTGTGCCATATGGCCTGTCACAAACTATAATACTCACTTATGTCTTTTTTTTGCTCAAAGCTGACTTTCTTGCTTCTTCTTTCATAAAAGCAAGATTTGTAAAATTCACAATTAATAGCTGTGGCGTCAACAGCACCTCTATTTACTAATTAGATCATTACTAAAGGTGATTGTTTACTTAGGATTTTATTTAAGGGTATCTGAATAAAAGGGGAGTGGACACAAATGAAAACCAAACTTCAGATTTGTTTTAAAAAAGTGAAAATCTACTCAGCTTCACTTAATCTACAAACTTTTCATTATGTGACAAGAGGTTGTCAGGGTTATGAATATTTTTGCAAGGCACTGCGAACGACTTATTTTGCCAATTAGTTTTTTCCTCAGCCTCTCTTTGGAAAACATGCAAACAGACAATTGTAGGATTTCTTTTGCAGTCGTTTCCTTGTCTCCAAGTGTTGAACTGATAGCTGTCCAGTTAAAGGTGCACCAAGTCACGGCCAGTTATGGAGGTACTGAACCTCAGGTCCACTTTTTGTAAGAAAAAAAAGCCAACATTTCATCTTCTGTCACATTAGTTTGGTCTGTGCACTCGTCCAGCTTTGAATCTTGGACTGAAATAGTGGCTGGTCTCTTGGCAGGTCTGAGTCTCTTATCAAATTGGTCCACCATCAACATGTACTTTTTTTCCCAGAATGTCTGAGCTGTGAGAAGAAGACACCAAAGCACATTCATAGGGCCTCTAGACTGGATAAGGACCCCTGGTGTCACCCACAGAGACAGCCATATCCTTGCTTTAGGTGAAGCCTGGACACAATCCTCAGCAGGCAGCAGCCACATGAGTGTGATCTGGCTGGTATGGCGAGAGGAGCCTCACGGGCCCCAGGATGGTGGGGGTCCTAAAGGAGGACAAATGGAAGGAGCAGATGGGAGTTTGGAGGAAGTGATCATCTACGTAGATTAGGAGAGATCCCGGGGCTGAAATGGAAGACTTGTGTGTTCTTTTTTTCTTTCCCCTCTTCTTCAACGTGGAAACGACACGGTACGAGGAGGAAGACAAGCATGGACACATACAGAGAGACAGACAGTGATCTTATCCTCCTCCAGATCTGAAACACAAGAGCAGAAGGAAAAAACAGCTGCAGGAAGATAAACACAGACGGGCAGAAAAATGGCATGAGTATACAAATTTAGCGTTGCAGTCAAAGCAGAAGTTGCATTGAGATGCATAGTTGTGAAGCAGGAGTGAAATAATCCTAAAAAACCATCCAAATAATCTTAAAAAATTAAGTTACAGGTTGATTATTAGATTTTCTAAGATTGTACCTTCCTCTTCGAATGTTCCTGCATCACAGAAGCAAGCCAAGAAAGGAGACAAGAAGTCAAAACACGTTGAATCAGCCAGACCGGGAAAGTACAAACAATTACTACAACAGCGTTTTTGTTTTTTTTATTGTTAGAACATTGCGTAAAATAGGACAAAATGAAGAAGCATGAACACTAGCTGCACAAAACAGGTGAAATATTAATTAGAATTGAATTAAAATGTCAAATTGTCTCAATTGAATTAGCTCTGCTCAATGACACTGTTAGATTTAAGTGCAAGACATAAATCCAACAATGATAATTCAGTATGATATCCATCCGACAGTCTCCCTGAAATGATCTTCTGTCAGAATAAAGTGGTGAGATCACATTCAGCAGAAACTGTTAATAAATCTGACTAGTAGGAAGAAACTTGCTCATGCACACAGTGCCAGCCACATTTGAGTACATCGATTCAGAGAGGAAACAAAACCAATGTTAAGAAGTAATATTTTTTAAGAAAGCCTCCTATGAGCTCCGAAATAATCGTTTAAAATAACTTAACTGTACTCTGTTGTACATTTGCTTTTTTAAAATTTTGGCAAGAGAAAAAGATTCAGATTTTTGGAACAATCACTCTAGATTGGTTTGACATAAAGGATGCCCTTTTGCAAGAACCCCTAAAGCTTACTGCTACGCATAGAGGAAGAACTGTGCTGCTGTGAAATACCAGGAGAATGCAAATAAGAGCATGCTGGACTTTACCACCATGTGCAAATGGGTCATACCTGGATTTTTCAGCTAATTAATAATTCAAAACATTTGGCCAAATCAACAGAAATGGTTAACAAGACACAAAGTCTACCATCTTCTTGATCTGCAGTCCTGTATATGAGGAGGGTGACCTCAAGAGAAGAATGCATGAAGAAAACAGAACTCTGGAAAATCTGCAGAAATTTTGAAACAAACTCACTGCAAAAAACAAAAAATCTTACTAAGTAATTTTGATCTAGTTTTAATGCAAATATCTCACTACACTTGAAATAAGACAAACTCACTTAAAAATGAAATTTCAGCAAGATACAAAGGCATGTCTTAAGTAAACAATTCCTTAATATTTCTGAAAAAGTATTTGTTCTATTGGCGGACAAATTCAATTATAACGTGGGAATCTTCCAGTGGAACTTGTGCTTTTTCATCAATATTAAGGAATCATTTTTCTTGAAACAAACTTCTATATCTAGCTAAAAAGTTACTTGTAAGTTAGTTTTGTCTCTTTTCAAATTTGCCAAGATATTTGCACTAGAAACCAGACACAAAACACTTGGTAAGAGTTTGTGGTTTTGCAGAATGATCAAGGATCCCTCTCTGTATTTCTGATCCTCTAAAAAGTTATCAGATTAGACTAAGTTGTGTACATTTGGCAAAAGGGGGTTGCACAAACAATTACCATCAGCGATATCAATAGTTATGCTACAAAACAAACATCATTTATTACTGTATGATTTTTTTTTTTTAACCAATTGAACAAATGTACTTTAATTGAATGCTTTTTCCTAAAACTTTAAATAAGAAGTTGTACATCCAAAGAAAATGATACATGACTTTAGCGTTTTTTATATACATCCTTACCAGGAGTCCTAATAAATGTGGCCAGCACTGTCCTACTGACACTAAAAGGAACGACAGCATGCAATAAATCATAACCTTTCAATGACAATCTAATTCATCAGTCAGTAGGAGCCATCCTTTTAAGTCAGATCTTACAGAGGGAACCATAGCGAGCATGCAGAGGCGGGCTGTTGCACTAGAGTGAGGGGACTCAGGGTTAGGACGAGGCCTAGTGAGGAAAAATGAATAACGGAGGCTTGAACAAGGTAATAAAAATAGAAATGGAAAAAGTTTGCTTAGGTTAAGCCAACATGGACAATACTGTACAAAAGTCTTGAATCATCCCTCATTTATTTTTATTTTCCTCGCAAGGTGCTGAACTTTCTTCAAGTGAACCATTAACAGAGACCACTTTTGAAGGTTAAAAGAAAGTCTTATAAATAAATTCGGGATTCTTCAGAACTTTTGAAAGGTAACGCAAGTCCAGAAAGGCAAGCAAAAGTAAAGGGGAACTTCCGGACGTGGCACCAGTGGTGTAGATCAGATTGATTCTCACAGATCCTGGCAGAGAAATATCTCCCTCCTGCTCAGTCGTCACTGCAAGAGGCTGAGCAGGAAGACGCATTTACATAGACGGAAATGTGAGCAAAAACAAACTCGATGATGATTTGATCTCAAAGCCTAAAGCGTTCAAGCGTCTCACTCCCCCAACTCCCCTCCCAGCTACTGGGCAGTGAGTTGCAGCTATTTCAGACTGGTGATAGTGGGAGGGGTGGATGGGGGTTCTTGAGGTAGAAGCAGACAGGTACACAAAGGCATGCCAGAACTCTTACTTAAATCCCCATCCTGTTCCCCCTAGGACTATAGCTGCCAGGAGAATAGCACCTGCGATGGACCCTATTATGATATTGGTGCCACTGGGACCTGCGCAGAGGGGGGGAGGGGAAGAGGAAGGGTGCAGAGGAAGAGGAGGGGCAGAAACAAAACAACACCACTAAAAAACACACGTCAGAAGACCGCATCGACACAGTACGACATCAACTAGAGAAAGAGAGAGGCAGATGGTGAGAAACCTGCAGACAGAGACAGAGAGATGAAAGGGCGGGGGAGACCATCACGTTGGGTGACAGGTGAGTGAGGGAGGTTCAGTGGGACGGGGTCAGGGGGGACAACAGTTACACGAAGAAAAAAAAAAAGGAGAGAGAGTTGTTTTACTTTGTCCTCTCCTGCTCTCTCAGCTGGACACCCTCTTGCTCAGGGTGGCAGTTTGGGGCCTAAAAGAGCAGCTGCTTAATTTCTCTGTCTCATTGGCAGACTGCAAGAAAGTAAGAGACACTTGAAAAAAATGCAGTGCCTGAAAAAAAAAAAAAAAAAAAAAAAAAAACACCTCTAAGCACCGCACAACATATTCACATTTCAGCACATACGCTCAACACACACCTACAATATACAGCAAGGCTCGACAGGAAGGAAAACACATGGCTTAACATCCTCATGACAGTCAGGTGAGTTATTCCACGTTGTGGTTTCAGCACAGAGAGAAGGTGGTGAGAAGAAACCATGAGCAGGGAATATATGATGAGAGAGGAAGAGAGAGAAATGGGAAAGTTTGAGTTCTGCTACTGACCTTTTTTCTCCGGGCCTGTCGGGACGGTGGGCTCAGGGATGGGATCGAAAACGCTGCAGTCCTTTCCTGTGTAGTCCCGGTCACAGATGCACTTCACTTCGTTGCTGCAGGTCTGCAGGTAAGAAGCAATTGTTGTTGTGGGGGAACAAAGTAGGAAAAATCAGCCAAAAACGTTCCAGATTTATTCAGGCTATTTTAGTCTGATATTAAAATGTGTTTGATGATCTAGAATATTAAAAACTGAAGTAATCTGTAAGTGTACAAATACGTTTTTACAGAACCATATTTGATCTTCTAGTCAGTGGTCAGTTTTCAACACAAGACACCATAATTTAACTTTTAATGTCTCAATAAAATGGAATAAATATGGAAAGTAATACAAAGTAAACTTTATAAATAAAAACAGTCTGGTACTAAATCCATATAAGATGTAAATGGTATATTTAAATGTATAGATTTGTTATAGAATAAAGAGACAATCAATTACTTCACTGCTGAAATAATCTACTCCTTTAAGAAGCAGGAGTAGATTATTTCATTCTTGAATCAATATTTTTTAATAGGTTGTGTTTGAAATATAAAAATATGGAGTGAAATCCTTAACTTTTTCTTCTTTCTTTGTGCTTCTTTCACAAATAAGGTATTTTGGTTAAAAATATTGAAAAAAAGACAAAAGAAAACCTCTGTGATTGTAAAACCGCCAATATATCTCTATTTTTTTATTTGATGTATTTTAATTGTTATTTTTTGACATAAATTTTAATAAATATCAGGACGTTTAATAGTTTTAAACCTTTACTCTATTCCTGAATGCCTGTCTACGCATAAATAAAAAACAACAGAATGTGGGAAATAAAACAAAACTAAATTACATTAAAGCGCCAGAGTTTCAACAACCTATATTACCTTCATAAGTACTTTAGAGATATAGTTTACAACATGAATCTATAAACATAGGTTTGGATTTTATTATGATTTTTCAATAGTTGAAATATCAAATCAAATCATGTTCTGAATGTCTTTACCCCATGGTCAGAGCAAATGTGTCCAAGTTTAGATCCTGTACAGGTGCTGAGGTTAAACGCTGTGACAGGGAGGCAGCGTCTCTCCAAACACATCATGTTCGGACCGCAGGGCGTGCCGTCCTCCACATAGCCCATGTCGGAACCATCCTCTAGCAGAGCGTGGCCACCTCTGTGTGAAGCATCCAAAAGTGTCACATAAGTGGAAGAAGACAAATGGAATTACAATATTAAAAGTGAACAACTTTTTTGCACTGTTAAATGCTGCAGATGTGCTGCAGCAGCTTACCTGCAGTCCAGGTACTTGTTCTGATGGTACAGGGTAAAGCTGGTCACCTCACCCTGCAGATCACCAAATTTTGGCTTTGTTGTGATGTTTGCACAGAAAAGGAAGCCACACAATACATCCCTGAGGTAAGAGAAATAAATACAAACATCTGGCTTTAGTTATAATCAGCAGGTTGTGTTTTGGGGGATCCAACTCAGAACTCTGCAGCTTGTTTTACTCACGGCTTGTTGCACTGCAGCCAGCCTTTCCCTTCAGCCCCCCGACCACAGTTCCCCTTCTCTGTCCCTTCAGCGTTCAGCTTCTCATAACAGAACCTGTCTGCTGAATCTGATCAAGGATTAATAGTGGAGCAGTCAATGTAGATCACATGTTTATGTCACAGGATGAGATAATTGTTGCGTCTGTTTGTATACACACTATAGCCCCAGAGTCCTTTGCACTGTCCATCACGAGTCCTGCAGCGTCCACCATAGCAGCGTCCCTATGAAGGTTAAACAATGCAGGTAAGGCATAAAGCCCCAGCATTAAAGCTGGAAGATATAATGATCCAGATCTTACCTGGCTGTTGTCACACATGTAACCATCCAGCTTGTGGACATTATGAGGGCACTGCCAAAGAACAAAACCCCATAAATAAACATTCACACCTCATGCATCAGTTTCATCCCGTGTTCTCCACAGGAAGTTTCACCTGGCTGGAGTCTCCTGTGCAGGTTTCGGGAATATCACAGTCGTTCACGGCCTCTCGACAGACAACACCTCTCAGCTCATACTGGGAGGCAGAATAAAAAAAGACTTAAAGCTGTTGAAAACGTCATATAGGTGTCATACTGGCGGTTTAAAATTTAAAGGTTGACGTGAAAGGAGGAAATCTATTTATATAGCATTAAATCAATGAAAAAAAATATAAAGACTGGATTATTTGCTTGTTCAAATCTCACTATGCTTATGTTTAGCAAAAATCTTCACATGATTTTGTGTATGTGGCTGATCAAATTTCCACCAATGCTTTAACTGCATTTTAATTTGGGTAAAAATTTATCTGGAAGCCACAAGAGTATTTTTTTTTCTTTTCTCACATCTACCACTAGGTGGCATAGTAGAGTTTCTTTTGATAAAGAATTAACCCTTTCTGCAGCATTGTGGGAGGAAAAACAATAAGTGGCATGGATTTCTACCTTTATTTCAACTTAAGCGCATAATTATGGATTGGAGAAAGATGAAAATGAATATTTTTTTAAATGCATGTGGTATGTCCATACCAGGTCATGCATAAACAGATGTGGATTCATGTATTGTTGCACTCAACGTGTGTAAAATAAGACTTGGAAAAAGAAGCATTTCCAAAAATGTGTACTTTTGTTTAGCATCAAACAGCCTTAGAGTGTTCTATTGTTGCAGAAGAGCTTAATATTAGCATCATTTGACCAACAAGCAAGGATTAAGTTAAAGTCCAAGTAGAGTTGAACAAATTCAACATGATTATCAGGTTTTTGTAGAGCAAATTTATCAGAAAAATGTTGCAAAAGGCAAAACTATTTCTTGCTTTTGCTTGTGCCTAATATATATATTAATCATACCCATCTTCATAATTTATAGATCTGCAGCTCTGATTCTTGTTCAACTTACTTTACAGCCACTGCAGCAGAGTCCATTGCTGCACATGGCATCATGGGTAAGAGTACACTTTTTACAGCAGGCTCCTCCGCTGCGGGCACATTCCTATAGCCACAGGCAAGAAAAAAATAAAATAAAATCTGTTCCACTAAACTCTACATCATCTCAGGTTGAAATATAAACTTAATGTGATGGAAAGTTGGCTACTCACCACCTGGGATCCACAGTCACACTCTTCTCCTGGCTCCACAAAGCCGTTTCCACACTCTGGAGGATCCAACAGCTAAAATAATAATAATAATAATAATAATAATAATATATAGATAAGATAATACTGTGTAGAAATACAGAGATAAATGAGGCAAGGTGTACAAATGATTAAAATCTATAAGATGAATCTATTCAGAGATGGACGTCACACCCCTCATTATCCTCACCTTATTCGGCTTGTTGAACAGGCAGCTCCCACCACCCTGGAGCAAGAACTGGATGTACTCGTCAACACTACAGCGAGAAAACTTTCTGGGCAGATAAAATCTGTGATCACACACAGAAGCACACACACACTCCGACGCATGAAGACCGAGACATACACTAAAACACAAACAGTGCGATGCTTTTTGGCCAGTCAGGAATGCCAGATCAACTGTGGGTGTGTGTGCCATCACTTTGCAATCTGACACAAATGTTCCCATCTGGAGTAAGATATATCTCAAATAATTCACATCTTTATTGTCCCATCTGTCCAGGGGAGCCCAGTCCAAATCACTCATTGTAGTAAATACTTTTAGTTCACATTTTGTAATACTTTACACAGCAATCTGGCGTCTGCTGTTAAGGCAACATTTATTTAGGCTTCAAATAAGAAACTTTAAATCTGAAGAAGGTGTTAACTTATTTAAGTGTGAGCAAACAAATAGGGTAGAAACAGCCATTTTTACCCGGTGTCTTCCATTATGCAGCCCACCCAGGCATCTGGGCATCTGCAGTCACCTGAAAAAGAAGAAGAAAAAAACACAACATAAAATACAAAGAATAACTTCTATTTTTAAACACCACAGAAAAAGAAAGGAAAATATTACAAAACAGAAACTTTTTAGAAACTGTCAGAAAGCCTGGCCGGCTATTTTGGGTTCCTGCACATTATTTAGGTCACAATTCCATCTGTTTTCAGAGTTCTCAGTAATTTAGATTCAGATGGATAGATGGGAAAATAAAGAACCAATCTTTTAGTATGATCAGTTCTTTGCATATAGATTCCTGGATGAGTGCTGATTAGTTTGTATCTGCATCATTTTGTAATTTTGTCTTTGCTTTTTTCTTTTTGTGTGTGCGCAACTTTTCTGAATATGAAAACAGTTGTCTGTACCCCCAAAGTTTTGGGCTGATTTTAGGTCAGTTGATATCCCATTTTAAGGCACTTTGCCTCAAAATTGGCAAAGCGTCCTTTTAGGACACTCAAAAGAAATGTATTTAAATTCACTTTCTATAAGCTAACCATAACATACTGACCAGAACCACAGTAAACAGAAATGGGCTTTAATACAAAAGCATTTTATTTCTAATAAAGTTATATATACTTCAATTATTAGAAATAAGATTTGACCAATTTTAAGTATGCATCCCCATAATTTATCAAAATACTTGACTAACAATATAAATAAACTCATAAGTAATGGTAAAATTGAAATGTAAGAAATTGTTTGAGGATATAAATGCGGGTGCAACAGCTTGGGATGAAATAGTGATGAGTATGAAGTGGAGATATGAAATGGTAAAGAGGTGAAATCATGTTGAACCTCTTCGTATATTAAGCTGTTTTCTCTTGTCTTACCTGCTGAGGCTCTTGCGTTGTTCCATCTCATCCCGATGTTCTGGCCAAGACTCTGACACACAGTGATGGCCATTGCCCCGACACTCCCATACTGTAAGTTAAAACAGACTTATTAAAATGTAACAAGTATTTGAAACAAAATAGCAAAGGAATAGAAAAACTGTTCTACAGATAACCATCATAGTTTGAATAATTAAAAAAAAAAAATCTGACCCGTAGCTTTCATTATAAATCAGAACAGACACACAAAATACATGTAGAAAACTACAACAGAGAAGCTAAGATTGTTCATTCTGATTTCAAATTATACTCTTAACCTCCACATTCAAGACAAATTCGACCACAGTGTAATAATCAGAATTTTCTAAATTACGTATGAGCATAATGCCAAATGTACCTCATTAATTCCTCCTCCTTTCGTTGGAGAACACACACCTCCTGTGTAGGCTGTCCCACTGCGGCTACTGTGAAATGTACGCCCTCTGAAAAACACAGAAAACCCATCATTTCAAATCAGATCTCCACTGGGATCTAGAATCTAGATCCTCAGCATAAACACTGTTGTCGTCCTCGTACGAGAAAAGATGGACAACGTCGCTCTGCTCCCTGATGCTGTCCTTCCTGTACTTTATGAAGTTCTGCAGCGTGATTAGCGGGTCCTCCACGACTGGCATCAGGTTTTCTGAGGTCCAGGTCTCCATGGCCACCAACACAATCCTGGTGTTCAGCTGCTCCTGAAAGATCTGTTGACAGAGATCGACTTTTGTTCTCGCGACTGCAGAGACGTGAACCTTTCCCGAATGAGAACATACATCCTGACAGGTGGCGTTTGTGGAAATAGGGTGTAGGAGGATTTAGGGTTCCTCACCGTGTCTGCTGTGTTGACTACAGCTTTGGCAAAGTTTTTGGTTTGGCTACTCGAGCGACGCAGCTGCACAAACTGAAGAGAGAGAAAAGATCCACAGATGGCTTAGGAAATGGATCTCTCATGCACTCCACACAATGGAACAAATCTTTACTGACATAAAAAGTAAATCAAAGTTCATTTCCATAAATACAGGCAGTCTTGATTTACAGTTTTTTTCTCTATTTTTACAATCCTAGACTCTTTTTGTTTTTGTTTTTTAAATTACAAATGGATTGGCATGCATTACATTCCTCAAACAAACAACAGCAAACTGCTTTATTTGGGTACAGCTGCACCAATACCCAAACATCCTTAAATATGCCTTCTTCTACTATCAGTGAAGAAAGACAACAAACAGGGAAAAAATAAAACAAAATGTGACAGCTGATGTGGAGTGCTAGAATTACGTCTTTAACTCACCAGATCGTAGTCGTTTACCACCATGAGCTCAATGTATTTAGTCTCTGTCTGGACAGAGGGCCTGCGGACAAACCTCTTGGATCTTCTCAGCCCCCCGGTCACCTGCCGGTCCTCCGTTTGCTCTGGTCTACTGTCATCTTCAACACTTTCACTGCTGTCCTGCTCACTGTCCTCTGTACACTCTGAAAACACATATTCAGAGCTGCAGGTATGAAATTTTATCATTGGGGGCAACATGGACACACTTTTTTTCCTTTGGGTTTTTGTTTCTTTTGTGTTTGTATCTTATATGAATTATTGCTTGAATGGTGTTGCCGTATAAGCACATTTATTTGTGTTGAGTAACTCGGTTAATTCTTATGTTCTGTTTCTTTTACATTTGAATTTATTTTCTTAGATTATTGTCAGGCTTTTTGCTTTTAGTTTGAAAATCCTTCACATTTCTGTTCAGTTAATTGTGGAGAACATGAGAAATGATGTAGAGATTCTTCTCTTTGTGCACTCAAACATTGTGAAATAAGCAAAAAAAGTGCTGTCCTATTGGCAAAGGGCATTTCCAAAAAAAAAGTATTAACACCAGATGTACTAATAAATAAGTGATTTTGAGAAAAAGAAATAATTTGGATTAATGTGCTCAACTTAAAGGTTTGAGTTTTTCACACATCTCTACCAGAGCTGCCAATATGTATGTATCTAAACCACATTTATTCGGTCTTGATATGCTTTAAGTAGGAGCCTGAAAGGTCTGTTTTAAGACTGCTCACCTGGGCAGTGCTGAGAAAGTCTGATATCAGGCATCCTGCGAATTAAGTGAGCTCCTCCTTCCTAAAGTAGAAAACACACAACAATAGTTACCTTAGGAATCTTTATCCCTCAATAATTGCTCAGAGTGAAGTGTCTTATGAAAAAATAAATTTCTCTGAAAAACGTCAGGTATACAACCAAACTCCACCTAAAAGGAAGATCTGCACCGCATCAAGCTAAATGCCTCTTCTATTTATATCGTCAAGATTTTTTACATTTTACCTGAATTGTTGGTAAATTGTGGCTAAAACCCACAATTCATCACATATTTTAGCATAGGTTCTCTAACAAACTGGTTTCTAAAGCTGGGGTTGCTAACCAGCAAGGGTGAGTTATTAGGAGCCAACAAAAAAAATAAATAATATAATAACTTAATAATACAATAACTTGGAAAAATAAAATTGTGCTATAAATGCTAAAGCAGGTTAAAAAAAACAACCAAAACAAAACAGTCTGACCAATAGATAAAAACAATATGATGCTATATTGATGCATTCAATTTATTTTTAGTAAAACAACTCTCTTGTTATTTTGTGGGGAAACTGAGAACTTTTGGATGTTTTAAACCCTTTTCAGTTTTCCCTACTGTGCACTTAAGTAAAGGTTTACCTTCTGGCTCGCATTGTGAACAGGCTCAATTCCATAAGAGTAGAAACCATCAGAGAACATCCCACTGCAAAGCAACAGAAAGATAAATTAGTGGATGCAGGACAGAAAAAAAACTTAAGCAGAAAAGAAAGGTAAGCAGAATTTGAAAAAAGGTAATAATGGTTTGGTTTCTCACCAGAGGCCATGACAAGTGGAGACAGCTGCCCAGGACTCTGGTAAACCTCTTAGTCTTCCTTGGTAGTAACAGTGCTCTCCTCCCTGTAAGGAAAACAAAAAAAATACTTCATAGAAGACCCCAGGCTTTATATAGCTGCTTTTCTTCTTCATTAGATGCCACCACTCTTCCGCTTCCCTCACCATCAGTTACAGCATTGTTGGTGACCTACTTGAGTTTACTCCACTCTCCTGTTCTTCATTCACAATAAGGGTGGAGGGGGAGGTAAAGCACGCTCAAGGATCTCTCCAATAAATCAACACTCATGTTGCCAGCACTGTTTTGATTTGAGAATGAAGTGTAGACTAAGCAGGCTAAAATTCAAGGACACTACTATCTGCGCACGCTTCCTTGCAAGGCTACAGCCGCGGGGGACGTGCCACTAGTATGGGAGAGAAATGTTGCTTCACCTGAGTCAAACCGAGCTCAGCGGGGTGGGTCTCGGGCTGAAACGACGGCACAGATCGGCGTGCCCTGAAAGCAACACGCCTGGCACGTCCAGCCGCAGCAGCGTCGACACGTGAGGCCTACATCCAGCTGAGTGACAATCTGGTCAGACTGCAGGTCTCCACTGCCAGCTTCCCTCTCCCTCCCACCTCCAAGAGAATAAACCGCCTGCCTACAAACACACGTACATGGCCGTAATGCCAAAGCACATCGTGCCTTTGTTTTAACTGGCAGTTCACTCCTTATTCCTTTCTCCTTCCGCCTCCTCTTGCTACAGCTCTGCTCTTCCCTCCCTCCTGGTCTTCTTTCATTCTCTTGGCTGCCAAGAACTTAATGATGCTGCTGAGCTAACCGGTTGCTGTGGAAACAAGCCCGTGATTGGTCAGGGAGACTGAAGGAGAGTTTGGAGCGACTGTGGGTGGGGGCATGTAGTGCTGGCTGGGTATATGGGTAGGTGGGTGCTTGAGGGGCAGTAAGTGGTACATTTGTAGAAAAAAAAAAGTATAAAAATCACAACCATCCCACATGGTGATCAGACCACTTATATTGCTTAAGTTTATCCCAATGCTATGGTAAAGTTTGTTATTCGGTCACACACCGCTATCTTGGCGAGTCTGTGTGGGTTTGTGACACTACTTTATTTTTTTTTGCTTTGAGCGTTTTAGAAAGGCCTCGGTCGACTGCCAGGTAAGCTCTCATATGTGCACACCAGTAACACTCCTGATCAGTGTCTGCATGGCAGCCTACTTTAGAGCAGAAAGCACATAATGCACTTTCTATAAATAGCCAAACCACCAGGATGAGATCAAACCGCCAAACCGTGAATCTAAAAATTGACCTTAAAAGAGGAATCCAAACAAAAAGCATCCCTGCTTCTAAATTTAGTATAATTACATAAATATGCATCTATTCCCCCTGGAAAATTCAACTTGAACATGTTAGAGTGAACAAATATTCATGTTAGTCAATCACATTAATAAGTCATCTTTTTAAAAAACACAATCTGGCCCGATGTGAAGCACTGGTTTAAACTTAAATCTAATAACTGGCTGTGACGCCCTTGGTAGCAACAATTTTATTGGCAACAGTTTATGGTGACTGGCAATGAGTGGTGACACTTTTATCAGTGTCACCTGACTATGCTGTACCTTTAATTTAACTAATCTGGGTATGATTTTTTTTTATATATACACACAGTGTTAATCCTGGGTTTTGTTCTACTTTTCTATAAACCAATTAAAACTTTTTGTGGCTTATGTTTTTTTTTTTGTTGTTTTTTTTTTTTACAGCTTTCAGTCTAATGACATTTTCTATGATTTTATTGATGTGTGAACTTGGATGACACACCCACATTTCACCATTGGCACCATGGCAATAAAGGATTTCAGATTCTATTTTATATTAAATAAACTTAATCAATACAACTCCACTTTGAAACTGAACACTTATTTGTGTTGGACCGCCACTTAAAATCGCAATAAAACAAAAGTAAATCGTTTTAAAATGTGAAGGATCAGTATGTTAAATGGTCTGCTCGGGACAAATTGTGTTTCTTCAAACTCTGATTTCCAGTAAGAACGACTATAAAGAACAGTCTGAAACGCTGCACAGCAACTCCGGTCATCTCTTTAAACCACTAAATAAAACAAGTCCCCCATCAACACTGGCATCAGCAAATATTACCCCCCAGTGTAGATGCAAAAAAAAAAAAAAAAAAAAAAAGAAACTCTTACCACAGACTGAAGTGGTTTGCCATTGTAGTTAAAGTGCCTCTCCACATAATCTGAAGACAGCAGGTGACTGAAAGAAGAGGAGAGATAACCATCAATATCTGTGCCAGGATCAGAGAAAATGTATTCTGGGATATCTCACACCAAAGGTTCTCCCCTCAGATGTATTCCACACAGAATTACCAGACCTATTAACATGCTTTGCTATTAAAACGTGTGTGTGCCTGTGAGAGTGCAGCGTTGGTATTCCCCATCTTGTCGTGTAACATAATAGAGGCGCTAAGTGCATTTGCGTATGAGCGGGGAAAATGCAAATGAGATCAGCTGCAGAAGATTAGGTGTGCTCATTGATACAAGCAAAGGATGGGAGGAAAAAAAAACAAAAAAACAACAACAACAAAAAAACAGCATCTGATGGTACTAACTGGTTTAGTTCCAGGTCAAGAGTGAAGGTGTGTCCGAAGGCTTCGACTTGAAAGCAGCTCAGAGCCAGGTGGACAGGCTGCAGACAGAATAAAATATTACTCAGACACACATTAACTGCTGCAGTAAAATAGTTATTACATTTGCCACTTAAGAGCTAAGCTGAGTCCCATAAACTCATGAATAATTCAGCAGGGATCAATACACCTTGAAAACGTCTCAACTGATTTATTATGTTGACTGATAAAGGCCCTTTTGATTGACAGAGCTGTGCCTGTTTGATATGTGACGGAGCATTGTGAGAGGAATGATAGAGGGGGCTTGACAGTCACAGAAGGGAAGTAGGTGGAGGAGGACAGAACTAGACGTTGATTGTCTATAATCAGTCAAGCTGTGCCGATGTCCCCAGTGGACAGCTGCCAGCATCACAGAGGTGAGGAGACAGTAGGGCCGGAAGAGACAGAGAGAGATCTACTACACACTAGGCAGCTCTGACTGTGCCAACCTGGCTTTGATTTCTGTCTAGAGGAACAGGGTCCCAGTGAATCATTGGGCTTTTCAATAAAATGCATCACTGTCCACAAATTATTCCCTCCAGCGAGCACAGAAAACATATTTCTCACCACTGACTTGGACAGGCTGAAGTAACTGCACACGTTCTGCCATTGTTACAGTACAGTAATATTGTTCCACTTCTTTATGCCGGCTGAATGTATGACAGTGATGAAACTATCTAAAAGGACAGTTTTTGGAAACCATCCTGGTGCTTTTATTGATGAAACATAAGCTTTATAAGCAGATAAAGTTGTAGATGGTTAAAAGGTGTGTTTTTCTGCCAAAGCACTGCAGCATCGCATCATTCATGGTTTTAAAGCGAATGATCACTCTCAATTATTTTGTCAGCAGTGGATTGTGTCAAAACGCTCACACATTAGCAACCATTTCATCTACTTTCAAATGTTTGCACAACCCAGTTAAAATGCTTGCTTTGTTTTCAAAAAATGAAAACATGATGCACTTGAAAGCTTTTCCACATTTAATGTGACACATATCCTGTACATTTTATTTGAAAATAAAGACAGTAAATTTTAAAAAGTCTGTTGTGACTAAATATTAGCATTAAGTCTTCTTTGTTTATGGATGTGACATCTTGACTGTTGTATTTACCAACTGAACCCTGCATTAGATCTCAAAATCTCTAAGTTAAGAAATATATTGACTTGGATCTTCTGATACAAGTGCTATAATTGAATATATAAAAAAAACTCGATGGGAAAAAAAAAAGTTTGCATTTTTGAACTTCTGAACTAGTTTGTGTGACTTTCCTTTCACCTCACTATAAAGTTGGCTTCCCTGTCCACTGTCACTCATTGTCTTGTGCACTATAAGAGTAGCGAATTTCGCTTAAATGAAGATTTCATGCAATTTATCGGCTTCCTTGTCCAGATAACGTTGAATTTGGCATTTAGAGAATTACTGATTCCATGAAATGAATTATGTCTGAGTTAGTGAGTTAATTTACCACCATTAGTTTATCCGCATGTAATTGGATTTCCACTGATATCATTTTTGTAATAAAAACTGTGATTTTATAATTTTTTGCAAGGGTTCCATTTGAATCAATAAAAAAATTAAGTAAAATCAAACTATTTTACCAAGGGAAGGAAATAAATGTAGGTTTACTAAATATGTTCCATAAATATATATTAATATTATTCGATATATAAACTTGGCCTTACACAGATACAGCTCAGTCAAGCAGAAAATCATTGATAAGTTCATTTAATTTTTACATTTTATTGCAAAACTGAAACTCACAAATTCACTGAAAGAAGTTAATGAAAACCCAAATATTCTCCTATTTAACACAATTAGACTATTAAAGTAAATTTGAAAGTATGTCAAAGTACTGTTTAGTATATAAACTCAATATAGTTATGGTTTTCTTTTACATGAATTATGGCATCAATGCAGAGTGGCATGCAGGAAATCAACCTGTAGCCTCTTTCTCCAAACATTTTCTCCATAAACTCCCAAAAGCGAGCCGCCTCTGAACTCCCTTTGCTCATTCATAAATCCCAAGTGGAGACGGTGATATCCCACACAGCTGTGTTTACAAAGCTAATAGGTCCTGCAGTGTGGGACGACAGAAGGTGCCGTGTGGCATTGATGTCAGCACTATGAAAAGTTTCCCCATTGGCTGCATTTAAAAAAAAAAACCATACTGGCAATTCTGTTGAGAAAACATTTGACTTTAAATAATAAAATATATTTTTTCACTCTTCACGTTGGAAGCTTTTTCTGAGTCTTGTTTATGTTTTGCTAAAAAATAATGAAAATTAAGGGAAATAAAAGACTGAAATATGTCACTGTGTGTATTAAATCAATATACTATGCTTTTAACTTTTGGAACCAACTTACTGAAATAAATCACCCTATCAGTTATATTCTGATTCACTGAGATGCACCTATGTTTGGCCACCAGAACAACTTTACTCAATCTTAGCATTAATTTTATGTTTCACTGAGTTGTTATCTGTTTTGGAGAAATTCGATAGCCAAACTACTGCATCATTGCTCAGTTTATTTTCTGGATGCCCATCTAGCAAGTGGAAAATGTTGGTAATTGGAGTGACCAATTCATCTATTTTGAGCAAAACGTGATGTTGCAGAAAAGAGAAATGGGTTCAGATCATCATCAAGCTCAGCTGTTTCTAAATTTATCTGCTCCTTATTTAAAGCATCTTCAATATTTCAAAAAGAAAAGGGCAGCATGTTGTGAAAACGTAGAAATTCGGCTTTTTAAACCACTGCAAACTGGCATCTCTTTTGTGCACTACATGTTTGTAATTATACAGCAGCACTGTCATGTGATTCTGACATTCTTGGTAATTCTTTGTCAAACAGAGAGACTCAGAGAGATGACTCAAATAAATGACAGGGAGTGTTCGAACCATCCTGCACCGTGCTGCACTTCTCACACAGACATGTTGCATATTTAATGGGACATACTTCAACACACTACTGAATAATAAAAAAGCCTGGGAGGGGCTCAGTATGGTAACGAACATGACGTCCGAATATCTGATGAAGGGTAATGTGGCGATGACAGCAGAAATGTCAAAATGTTGAATGTATATATATATATTTAAATGTACAATTCTGCCCACCTAACAGGCTGTTTTGGAAAATTTACACAATCCATAACAGAAGTCAGCATTTAAATGAGTCACAACCATTTTACTGATATCAATGCATATTGATAAATAATGTTTTTTAAAGGAAACTGAATATTGTGCAGCAGGTTTCCTAATATACACACAAGTATAACACATACAGGAAATGAACAAGTTACAACATTATCACAGTTTATGCATAAAAGCATACTTTAATGCATTTCAAAGATCATGCACTTGGTTGATATTTTTATCAACAAAAAAACAGTGTTTTATGAGTTTTAGCATATTCTATGAGTAAGAAAGAAAAGTTTGATTTTTCAGTATTTCATCCACAGATTGCTGATTAATGACAAGAATCCCATCTCTTGCACATCTTTAAATGACACCCATAAATATCAGTCTGTGTTCATTCTGCCTGATAATTTTTGCATTACATATCATGTAGCAACAGGGTAAAAACTGGAGAAGAAAGTGAAAATCCATTACATTCAGGGATGCTTTTGTTTTTAATGAGATCCAGTTCTCATTCTTGGGTTTCCCTGACTGAGAACTCGCTGAACAAATAAAGGTGTCAGGGAACAGATGTGTGGATCTGAGAGGTGACTTACCGAGCTGTCCCCACTGCTGTTCTTCACCCTGGTATCCAAGAAGTCATGAGCCATTTCTTCCTCTGACTTGATCTGCTGCACCAGTCGCTTTGGATAGGTGATCTCAGTTTCCCCATTATCCAGCTGGCCTGAGGGGACAAACCAGTCCCACAGTCCTCCATCTGCACCTGGACAGGAACATCAGATTCCAACAGAAAGCCTTGATAGTTTTGATGAGCATATAGTATGAATAATAAAAATGTATGTGGAAGATCATTTGGTGACCTAATTTAGCACCCTGTAGTTGACAGTGTTTGATCAGCTGCTATTTTAAGACCTTTATTGGATATAAAACGGTGTGTTATGATGGAAATTAATGTACTTATATGTTACGAGTATGACTCTCATAAATGCATAAAATGAGTCCTTTTATAAGTAAATATTGGTTTGAAGGTAATTTGTTAAACATTGTGGGTTTACGTGTTAAGGAGACATTTATTGTAGTAGGTGGAAACATGTTGATGCAGCAGATCTACAGGGTGGTCAGTGAGCTATTCTGGCACCGAGATCCTGCATCAATAAAATCCCGGGTAAGAAAAGTGCCGCTCAAGGGGGAAAAAATGCAAAGGAAACGAAAAGGGTGCTCCCGCTCTCGATCCGAACAGCTTTTCTTCCACCTCCCCCTTGCTTACCTGACACCGCAAGCCTCTCGCCCACTGCACCAAAGACCATGAAGCACCACACCGTCAGCATGATCTTCACATATTCCCAACGATTACCGCATGGAGAACCCCCGCCAAATGTCAAGAAGCCCGGCAGGTGGAGAGGAGGAAAAAGATCAAAAAACGCACAGCAGAGATGATGGCGAGGATCCAAAGTTAATCTGCTAAACATCTGATGATGCGCGTCCTCTCATCTCCCCCCTCTCTACCTCTCGCCCTCTCAGCTCCGGTCAGCACTGCCACGGAGAGTCTGGATTTGCATATCAGAAAGATGAAAAATTAATCGATCCGGGCCTAAAGGCTGATCGGCGATGGGATCGGCGAGGAACGAGAGAGCGCGCATCGCGGATGCATCGCTCCGCAGCGCTGCGCGGATGCGTAGTAGGCGCTGGGTGTATGGCTGGAGTTGTATATGTGTGTGTGCGGTATGCGGAAACGGAGGGATGGGAAACCGAGCAGAACTGCGAAGGAGGACACGTGGGGCCGCGGTACCCTCCCTTATCCCGCGCAGCCTCCTCCTCCCGTTGCCATGCAGCGCTGCGCAGGGAGAGGATGCGGCAGTTCGACGGCTGGAGAGCACGGCCTAAGAAGAGCCAGAAAGGAGATCGGCGAATAACAAGTTCATTCAGGTAGTTAATGTGCGGATGTGAACGACGGAGACACACACTTCAGGCTGCCATCTCGACAAGGATGCGGGTCTGCAGGGGATTAAGGTGTGTCCCGACTGTCAGGCGAAAACAACCGTGCCTCATCGCTGCCTTAATGTTTCAAGTTTGTTTCTGTGGTAACAAGCTCAGACAGTTCAGAAACATTTAGACTTTTGTAATAAAACTTGTATCAAAATTCTTAATGTGTGATCTACGTGTTTTCCTGAAACTGAAATACAGGTGTAAAAAAAAAAAGCATCGCCAAGCCTTGTCAGGCGTTAAAGGGATTTACAGCGTCAGATAAATAAAAACTGAAATCGTTTTCTCATTTGTTGATGCACGGGAGGAACATGCATCCGCAAAAAGAAACGAAAATCTTTCAAACTTCTGTTTAATTAAACTATTGCATGAAACATTAAATCGGATAATTCATACAGAAATATTGTATTATTATCATTATGATATGTTTTATGCAGCTAAGAGGGAACATCTGACTTGACAGTTGACCAGCAGTAGCAGTCACTGCTCGACAAGAACAGAATAAGCCACAAAAGGTCGTTGCTAAGGAAAATGGCTGTGCACAGAGTGATACATCCAAGCATACCATATTGAAGGAAAGTTTAGTGCAAGGAAAAAGTGTGTCAGTAAAAGCGGCAAAAGCAGTAAGGACGACAGAAACCTTCAGAAAATGCGTGAAGCAAATCCATTTGAAAGTTTGTGGAAGAGGCACTGTAGATGGAGTAAATTTTTCCAAGAGTCACCAGATTCATGTGGCTAAGGGGAAATGTCTTTTGCTGACAAACTTTATGGAGCTACTGATTTTTTTTCCTCAGCAGAGCTTGGCAGCTAGTCACACTTCAAAAAGTACAAATACCAGCTTTAAAGTCCAAGATATCAATGTCCTTGATTGGCCAGCAAAATATCCTGGGTTTCCCAAGGCCTCCGTATAACTACAGATTGATCACTTCCATGCCACACTGCATGGATGCAGTAACTCATACAAGGAAACCACAACCATGTATTGACTGCATATGCTGTAGGGCAACACGTGTGTCAGAAAAATAATTTTATATTTTCCAAGAAACTAATTTTTGGTTTTAATTAGCTGTGAGCTACAATCACAACAATATTTGATCCAGTGTTTAATGAATCAGTATAGAAATCGTTTTAAATTGAGTACCTGAAATAAATTAACATTTCCATGAGAATTTTATATACTGGAAGTATAAAATAGAGGATAATAAATTACCTTATCAGGGCATTCAATATCTGGGAAGAAAGATGTCAATATTTGTTTTATCCTTCAAGATACAGACCCATTGCTGGGTATCAACTTTGGTAAGTTGACAAAAACATTTTCAAATTGACAAATATTTAATAATTGACTAAAGAAAAACCTACAGAGTGGTTGTCACAGATGTAAAACATTGCAGTTATCTCACCCTAATGTTGAGACAAACAAAGTCTTTTAGACAGATGAGACCAAAATAGAAACATTTATCCTTGACGCACAAAAAAGAAAGAACCAAATGACATATTAGGATGAAAACTCTACAACAAGGTTAAGATTTGGCATAAAGTTAACTTAAGTTGATTGAATCAACATATTTTATTACTGATATTTATTTTAATATTTTTTTTTTTACAGTTGAATATCTTGGTAATCAAAAATAAACTCAAAGAATTATGAACTTATTCTATACTACTTTGTTATATTTTTAAATCAGTGAGATACTTAACATTTTTCATGTTTATATAAAGAACATGTGGGATGTCTTCTGTGAAATCTTATATTATATTTTAAAGCAACTTATCTTGGCATATACTTTTAAGCAATAATGTCAGAACGCAGTCAAATACAGAATTAATTCCCAGTTAAAATAACGTTTAGAGTAATAAATGACAGCCTATTTCTGATTTAACTATGCGCAACTGAGATAAGATGGGAAAAAGCAATACTAATCTGAATGTGCCACTACATTAGCACTACAAAAACATCATGCAGTGGACAGAAAATTCTACACATCTCAGGATTTCTGACTTTAGCCAGCACTTCATTGATTGATCTTAATCAATGAACTTTAATAATCTACACTGTGCTGATGCCTCAGTCTTGTTTTCTCCAGGCTCTAGTCCCTTGCTGAGGCAAATTCTTCTAGTACTCAACCTAAATACTTCCCTCTAATGGAGGCACATGTGCACTGTGAATATTTAATTTACCCTCTTGAGAGACAATTGGGGAAAGAAGACATGCAGGAAGATGGTGGCAAAGCAAATTTATCAGTAAGGGATAAATGTTTTTGTTGTTTTTTATACAGAAACCTCCCAGAAAATAAAATTGACTGCTGGAATATGATGAAGCTGTGCCAGAAATTATTGAAAGTCAGCATTTTTTTTTTTTTAAACCAAATCGGACTGCGATACAGTGCAGAGCAAACTCCAGTCCTCGAAGGCCGGTCTACTGCAACTTTCAGCTGTGTCCTTGGTCTAACACACCTGTTTCAAATTGGAGAATTACCTCCTCAATATGCAGTCAAGTTCTCCAGAGTCCTGCAAATGATTTGCTTCACAGGTTCTGCCCTCAGACTAGAGTTGCAGGACGCCTGTGGCTTAAAGCATTGCTTTTTAAATTTGGTTCTTAGAGACCCAGGCTCTGAATATTTTAGATGTTTCTCTGCTGCCAAACACCTGACCTGAATGAATGGGTGACTAACAGGCTTCTGCAGCACCTGATACCATGCAGGAGCAGAGCTGCATCTAAAACATGAAGGACACTGACCCCCGAAAACCAGGTTTAGAAACACTGTTGTAAAAGCTCAAGCAGGGCCGTGCAGAGACCTTTGAAGGGGCCGGGGCTCAAAGTTAAAAAAGGGCACATTGAACAAGATCTTAAAACACCTTACAACAACATAGAAACAACCCATATTAATCAAGAATTTAATTGGATCCTACTATATCATTGCCTTCATGCAGGGACAATGCAAAGCAAATGTAGTATATTTTGCCCAACAGGTGTAATGTTGCTGTTTCTGCTGCTGACAGTCCTGGACGGCTGAGTTGATCTGAGACTGTAGCTGTTAGACTATAGGAGAAAAGGTAGCTGGTTATGAAGTTATGAAATAAGCAAATTTGCTGCCATTTTACTAATTAAGCCCTAATAATATCTATTTAACCTCAGGTGGTACCGGGGCTTTGAAATGCGTCGCGACTCGCGGTGACAGTCGCCGTACGGAGTCTTATATCTGGATATCGGATTTAAAGACAGACATTCTTTATATCTGTCGGTGGGATCAACTCAGACTGCCTGTAGCGAACCGGGCATTTAGCAACCTGATCAAGTTAAAGTCAGAAGTTTTCTCTGCAGCCGAATCATTTCTGTGTTTAGGAGCGAGGTGGATTGTTTCCCGCTGTTGCGAAGACAATTCTAAAAATATAAATATAAACAGTTTTTCTAACGTCAACATCAGACCTACGTTTTTATTCATAAACTAGTGTATAAAAAAATATTCTTGCCCATAATTTGCTAGTTAGGGGGCGCAGATCCGCCCCCGTCCTCTTCACCATGGACCCAGAAACTGAGAGTCATTATTAGACTGAGGGCAGTCAGACTAGTTTATTTTGCTAAATTATTATATTTAGCTAAATATTATTGCTGAGGGGCACAAGCAGGCTTTCTGACATACAGATAAAAAAATTACATATATTGAAAAAAAAATCTCGAAAAGGGCACTAGGGACATCAAGGATAAAAGGGGCAGGGGCTCAAGCCCCCTTTGCACCCCCTCTGCATGTGCCTGGGCTCAAGAAACATTTGCAGGTATTTTAGTCATACTATTTTTTTTATTAGAAAGTGAATTTCCATTTCCTGTAAGCAAAAAAATAAAAATAATCACTAGAAATAAACGCATCACAGACACCACTCCAATGTGTAGTGAGTCAACGTAGTTGTTTCACTTTTCTATGCATTTTGTTTTACTGCGATACGCTTGTGATCGGGAAAGTGATACACTGCCCTCTAACGTTCACAAAGCTACATTACACTTACACATGTTTGAAAATAAAGAGCATAGGCAGATTTTGAACTTTTTTTCAAACGTAATGTCTGGAAATCGAATTAACTTAAAAC
>CAEFZY010017893.1:0-43556 GCA_903066815.1 Brachyrhaphis roseni | reverse complement strand
CAATCACTTCTAGTGCATTTTATGTTCATTTGCAATTCCCACTTTCTTTCCTTCCCCAAATGCAGATTTTGTCAAAGAAAATACCAAACAGGGGAATCAGTCACTCAAAAGGGACGAGTGAGGCTACATGGCAACTGAGGGCCTATGCAGGGTCTAAACACAGGCAGTGCCCCAATCTGGGGTAAATGAGAAAGAGGGTACACACAGAGATCTCTGTTGGCCTGCTTTGTCCTCTCTCTTTCTCTTTCTCTCTCTCACTTCCCTGAATAGCTCCTGCACAAAGATATCGTTATTTTGTCTCTAATTACCAGATGAAGAGCTGTTTGTCCTTATGCCTCTCGCTCCACCGCTCTCACCCCTAGAAATAAAGTGCTCAGTGGTGATGACCCTGGACAGTTACAAAACAGTCTGGTGGATCACAGGGACCATGCGAGCCCTTTCTGTCTCCATGAGCGTTATAGAAAGTATCTGGTTATGCTAAGGGAGATATGTATGCATATGTTAGTTTTCTGCCAATACAACACTTCCTGCATAGTGTTGCAAGAAGTGTTGTAAACAGAACCATTAAGTTCTGTTTTAGTCTCATCAGTTGGTCTTTTCACAGCTTTCTTTTGATAATACCTTTTTCCTTACACCTCTTCTATAAATGCCGGGTTTGTGGAATGTACAGCTGACAGTAGTCTTACCAACACACTCTTCCTCCTTAGCGTTGGATCTCTTCAGCTCCTCCAGAGCTACCATGTCAATATCAATGTTATGCTTTCGAAGCCCCTTTTGCTCTGGTGTGGCTTTAGTCGGTTCTTCCCAACTCAGCTCTGGCCAGATTTCCCCGTGCTATTTGGAACCACTCCAAGGTTTTACAAGAAAGGTCAAGCATTGTGTGCAAGTGACCTGATTGGCAACAAATTTAATTTGTTTGGACCTTGGATTTGGATGGGCAAAGATGATACTTGCAAACTCCTCTAACAACAACGTCACGTCCACCATTTTTGATGGTCTATGAGACCGTAATAGTTGGCAAGATGGCAAGCTGCATATCGATAATTCCATGGTCAAACCTTGAGGTCCAAAGCTTTTTATCAATTGTGGTGGAAGATTGCGTACGGCGTCAACCTCAGGGGGAAACCCCAACAAACAAATATACCGAAAGACTTCAGAGAAACTGGTCACCCGAAGGTACGCGCAATGACGTCATTGGAGCATCGATGACGTGCCCATATTCACGCCCTCATAGTGAGGAACACACTGTCGAAGGAGACAAACCCAACTTGACTAGAACCAAACCAGACATTACTTGACAATGGACAAGGGGATTTACATACCATAATAAAGAACAAAAGTTGATCAAAGTCAAAGAGTACGTATGCTAACTGAAATGTAAAAAATAACCAAAAGCCACTCTTTGGTGTCTCATATTCCATTCTGTCAAAGATTTGTTTTTTTTAGACGTTCGGATCTGAGCAGTACTGACATGAAAAAGCAAGGTAACATGTAAATGGTTTGAAGTTGTGTCACACCCTTTCTATTTTCAGATAACGGACTGAACAGTGCTTTGTAGGATGTTTGACGTTCGAAGCTTAGGATTGTGATGGTTGTTCCTCTAACAAGACCCTTATACTAAAATTAAATCACAGAAAGAATTGCATTGGATTTCATTAAGGAATATTAAGGTTATGGGAGCAGAACATAAACGCTGAAGCTTCTTCGTTGTTCTGTTAAAAAGTTTAAGGAGTATGAGTGCAAGGCATCGTATCTAGGCCACAAGACAGTCCCCATCTGCCATTAGGGCCAAAAGCCTTGGGAGTGTTCTGGTGCCAGAGAGAAAGAGATGAACCCAGCCAGGGATTAGGCTGGCACAACAGGTCCAAGAGGATGTGAGATTACAAGAGAGGAGCAACAACAACACACACGGGGTAAACCTGCTCACATGTTTACGTAACAGTTCAGCTCATGCACCTCAGCGTGTCTGCAAAACAACAAATTAATGTCCTGTAAGAACTTCATCTGCTTTTTTCTGGAACAGAAAAATGACCTCTGTGTCTGGTGAAGGGGAATGTTTTTTTTTTGTTTGCTTGTTTTTTTTTGCAAAGTGCAGCAGCTTTCTGAGCTTTGTTCCGCAGAGAGCTTTGTTCTCTGCCCTCAGCATATCATCCAGTATTAAATCTCATCCGCAACCTCCTCTGACCCTGTCATCTGGGGGAAATGTCCTGACCTCATAGCCGGACAAGTGTGACTCAGCACCTGTTTGTCACCCTCTGGGACTGAAGGGCAAAGCATCAGTTTTAAATCAAATCTTCTGGGTGTGTTTTTTTCCAGCAGTCCTCAGAAGGAAAGCTGTCAACAAGGAGGATTTGGAAAACATCCTATTGGGAGATTAACAAGGACAGAGCCCCGGTCCTTCTCTGTGCTTGTGTGAGTGCTTGCGTGCAGGAGAGAAAGAAAGAGAGAGAGAAAGAGGGAGGGACAGACAGGACATCCCAGCGTGTGACAGATGGAGGAGGGAGGTGGGGGTGAGGAGGCTGGCATGTTTTCCCATCTAAACCGGTGACAAAGTGGCGAGCAGAGGAGATCACAGCCACCGCACGGAGAGGGACGCGGAGCGGGAGGAGAGCCGAGCGCCGCGCAGCCTGCAGCCGCTGGAGCCACAGCATCGGGGCGGGGATCAGAACCGAGCCACATCGGAGGGAGCAACGTTGTTTTCTTTCTTTTTTCGTTTTTCTTTTTAAACCCGGCGAACGGGTGAGTAAAGAAGCGGTGGATCGGTTATTCGGTTGGTTTTCGTTGACGAGTGACGCCGAAGGGTGTCAAAGATAATCGACTAAAAATGCATTCGAAAAAGAAAAAAATAGTCCGGTATAAAGGAGTAAAATGCCTGTTTAAAGGTCGTCGGGTCACAAACTCGCAAATTAAAAGCACTTTTAAGTTGGAGCTTCTTTTTTTTTTTTTTTTTTTTTTTTTTAGGAATCGCCTTAACTTGAAAATCTCCCTTTTTGCCTCAGTTAGTCCATTCAGACTGGAGTCTCACTTTTTATGTTTTACTTCAGTTTCTGGCAAATCCCAGCAGATACGGGTTCATTTCTCCATCATTCTTCAGGTCAGCATCACTGCACTCTAAAAACAAATTTTACAACATATTAAATTTTTGCTATTGAAAACATTTACATTCTCATCAATCACATTCATTTGTAATTATACTCCTCAATAATGCCTAACTTATAACATTTTAGGTGTCTTAGCTGTTTAAATCGCTGTTTTCCAATCAGAAATACTGATTGATATACCCTATCGGTGTAACAACAAGGATCGCGTCTGGAGTTTATTTCGGTCAAACAGATTTGTTTAAGTCGTGCTGCTATGTAGGCTAGTCTGCACGCCGGTCAGTACCTGGTCAGATTAAACCACTGTGCATGTCATCCACCTCAGCTCAGTGCCCCAGTGCCAGCTAATCAGGTCCACCACGTCTGGGTCATCTGGTTGGCTCTTCTTACTCAATAACTGTCCCTGGCTACGGAAGTCCAGACGTGCCACAGTTCAATAAAGACATAAGTTGTTAAATTAAAACTGTAAGCAGTATGATTAATGTCTATAATTAGTTAAACAGGTTGATAATAAAATTTGTTACGAAAAGCACATGTCATTATTGCAGTAGGTATAGGCTGCAGGAATGGATTTTATTCAATTTAATTCTTAAGTATCAAAGTTAGTAGGCAGGGCAAACTGAATAAATCAGTACTATTGATAAGAAGTTGAGTTGCTAGGAAGATTAATGAACCGGTGTAACAACTGAACTTATTTTATGGTTTAATGTTACTTTTAATCACAAAATAAATGTTGAAATTCTTTAAAAAGAATTGTTCAAAAATATGTTATTATTTAAACAATTCCTATATGACATAGCAATTCAAATTGATTTATTCCCTGTTTGAGCTCGTAAATAAATATATAGTTTTAATTTTTGTCGATTTTTGTTTTCAGAAGAAAAAACATTTTTGAATCATCTTTACCTATATATTCTGATGGTTATCCTTACCTGAGGTTGCCTCGGTTCCAAAGCAGCATAAAAATGTTGATATTTTTGTGTTTTCACAAACAAAATGCTGATAAAAAATCAAAAATCAAAAAGTGTGAAATAATCTCTGTTCAATGGAGTTTTAGATAGAGTCCAAATTCCTGCAATAGCAGTAAAAATGATCTTTTACCTGAGCACAAATCCTAAGTCTTGTTAAAATCACAACTATATATTCTGACAACAATAAAAACTGTGCACAACAAATGTGGACTGGAGATGAAAACAGGTAAAAAATTTGGTTTGGATTCAGCAAAAGAAATTTGCCCTTTCTTTTTTAATGGAGTGGTGCAAACCGCTCCATCACTGAAATACGCCCTGGGTAGGTAACCATAAATGCAAAAAACAAAAAGTGACAAAGAGAGACTGGCTCTCACACTTGTAAAGTTCTTCATTGACTTCTGTGTGCTTCTCTGTGTTAGGCAGCGATCTTGACATTGTGCCCGGTGTGTTTTGACGGTAGGGCGCGTTGTCTGCCGAACTCCTTCCCATTCCTCCTCCAGATCGGCAGAGATGGCCGCGACTTCTCCCCCGCTGCTGCTGATATGCATCTACCTGACGGCGGTCGGCCGGGCGCGCTCGGAGGGCGTCTGTCTCCAGGATGGCAAGCACAAGGCCGCGCCCGGCGCGGAGCCGCACCTGTCCGAGTGCGGGCTTTACGCCGACAGTGAGTGCACGCGCTCCGTACTGTCCACAATCGTATCTGTGAGAAGGCAGAAATGACAACAGTGGTTTGGTGTTTATTTCATCCTTGCTGCTGCAGACAGCTGCTGCACTGAGGAGGACATCCAGGATATTGCCTATGTTCCTTCTGACAGCAATAAGAATGAACCCTGGGACAAATGTGGCCCTCTGAGCTCAGAGTAAGTCCCATCTGTTCTTTCTTGCTTTCTAATAACATCCCATTTTAATTGTTTCTCCTTCTCATATTAGAATTGTGAGTCACATACACACACACAGGCGTGTCGACATTATTTTGTTTTCAGGTAGAGGTAGAGACGGTAAATTGTATTTTCAACTAAATGGACTGCAGTCTTAGATTACAGTGAACTAAAATTTTAACCAAACAAAACACATGGATCTAGTCACACATTAGCCTGTTTAGCTTAGCATAGCTTAACTGTTACGCTGACTCTGTTCAACTTATCAACTCATTAAAGTGAAATTATTATGAAATTATTATTATTATTAACAATTATAAGACTACATATTGCAAAAGCTATTTAATTATAAATAAACATCACACACATGAACCTGCCAACGGGACGAGATGGAAATTAGCCTCATGTGGTTAAAGCTATAATCTCATTATAGTGTGGACAAAAAGCTAAGCTATGTAAAATATGATATTAACAAACTGACATTGGTGGGTGTGGCCAGGTAAAGTGGCCAATCAGGCTTTAAAGGAAGCCTTGACATCCCTTTGGCCACGCCCCTTTATGTCCATCCATCCATTTTCTAACACCTTTGTCCCTAGTGGGGTCAGGAGGGCTGCTGGTGCCCATCTCAAGCTAATGTTCCGGTCGCCAGTCTGTCGCAGGGCAACACAGAGACACACAGGACAAACAACCATGCACACACACACACACACACCTAGGGAGAATTTAGAGTGACCGATTAACCTGACAGTCATGTTTTTGGACTGCAGTCAACAGCTCTACTAGCTGTGCCACTGTGCAGCCCGCCCCTTTACATCTTATGATGTCATTCGCTTTAAACTGAATTGTTGCTGAAATGTGCTGCACAAAATAAAGTTGATTCGCAAAAGTATTCAAACCCCTTGACCATTTCCACATTAGATCAGATTACAAACCACCAAATTCAACTTTATGCAGCTGCATTTCCATCGGCCATTGTAATTTGACATTTGGAAAAAAATTGGCTTAATGTAAATGCAGCAATTTCGAAAAATTTTATAAAAAGCTTTGACGCTACTAGGATGTGGGGTTTTTTTTTGGCCATGTTAAAATTGGTTTATTTCACAAAACTACAAAAGCTTTTTTGATGTCACACAAGTCACATGGTCAGTAACCGGATGTTGCAACTGGCGCAAACCATGAAGAGGAAGACGAAGTGGTAGGAAGACGATGGAGCAACATGTCTTTTAATGACTTACCATGTGAACAAACTTATTCTTGAGATTTTAATCACGTTTCTTATGTGATGGAAACATTGCAATTGCAAAATTGTGGGGACTTTTTTGACATTAACGGAATATCGACAACATTTTTGCACACATTAGTAATGAAAACGCAGCTAGTGTCAGGTCAAGACAAAGTACTGCACGTCACTCCCAGTAACGCACGTTGAAATTCCTGGTTGTGACACGTCGAGATGTGGGAAAAACTTCAAGATGGTGAATACTTTTGAAAGTCTTTTTTATTAAGAATATCATTATTTTTCACACCTGCACAGTACGAGTCACATGCTCACATTGACAGTGACATTGCGGGTCAGTGAGAGTTTGCGCCTCACGCTGGTAGAAAACTGTTTCCATCTGTCTCCGCAGGTGCGAGGGCTATCTGAAGCGCGTGTCGTGTTTTTACCGCTGCTCCCCTGACGCCTCCCGCTGGCCTCATCCTCACCGCCGCTCGTACATCCAGGCGGTGCCGCTCTGCCACAGCTTCTGCCGTGACTGGTGAGGCTGCCTGAACACAACTCGGTAGCCGTTCCTGCTCACATGTCAGACTCTGGGGGAGAGAGGATGCAGTTTTGTAAAACAGCAGTGCTCAACCCAAAGGCAAAGTGGTATAAAACTGCTTTTTTTGTTGTTATTTCTCCAAATTTCTGGGTTCAGAGGACATTAACAAATCTGGAGGTTTGTGATAATCCTTTAAATGTTGGAAAACAACTAATGCAAACAGAAAGATGATTTGAAGAGGCATTTGAGAGTTTGTAAGGAAATAATACATTTTAAAACTTCCCCACTGAATTTAAAAGTTTAATCTGCTTTCATGCTTTTGGGAATTTACTCTGACAGACGGCATCTGAATAAACAGTCTGAGATTATGGAAAATATGGTCGCTTCTGTTGCCAGGACCAAGATGAGAGGAAACAATACCCTGTCTGTGCAGATTATTTGAAGGGACAAATCCACAGTCCAACGGCGGATCGAGCACAAAATGTGCATCAAATCCATTCTCTGCATTCTTAAAAACCGCTATGCTAAAGACAAAGCAATTTGCTAATTTGGTTCTGTGTCAGATATAGAGCCATCCAGGTTTGGGTTGGTTAATACAACAAGGTTAGATAAGGGGTAATGGGTTGGCATTTAAACCCCTAAAACAGGTTAAAGTGGCTAATGTAATACATTAAGGCTAATATCAAGTGGGATGGAAAAAAAATTGGACTTGTAAACACAAAGTATTTGGGTTTAAATGAATTATTTCGATTTTTAGTTTAATTCTGTATTATTAATTACCAGATAACAAATAGAAACACCCTTATAATATGTTAAAAGTGTCTGATTCACCAGCAGTTGACTCTAAATAACAAACTTAATGTTTAGTTTAGAACACAGGGTTAACATAGCTTACATGTGTTGACTTTAACTAATTATTTAGTTAGAATCTGAATGTTGAACCAAGCTAGCACTAGCTAGCACTAGCTATGCTAACGTTGTCCTTTAATAAACTCCCTGTCTAATATGAACTAAATTCTTTGACACAAAACTACTGACTTTAACATTTTTACAGCATCATTTTAACATCTTACAAACTTAATGTTCAGTATCAGTCTCAGTAGAAATATAGCCTGTCTGTGCTTTCACTATTTATTTGGTCAGAATCTGAATGTAGAGCCAAGCTAGCATTAGCTTGCGGTATTAGCTGGTAACATTTCTCCAACTGGGACAGTTTATGTTTTGCTAACTTGCAGTGTTTAAGCTAGGCACTCACAAGCTCTAATGTAGATAGTAGTGGTGAAATTAATATAAACAAAAAGGCTTAGATGTCACAAAGATGTGTTCCTGTAAAGAAAACATTTATCATCAAGTGTGCTGAAATTGACCAACAGAAGCCTGATAGCACAGAAACTAGAACTGGCTAATCTGGTTCTGAGAAAAATGAACCAAACTCTCTTTGGCCAAATCTGTACTGCTAAAACTGTAGAATATTAAAACAGTTTACACATTTTAAACAGTGAAATGTTTAAAGGTAGTTTTAACTGCATCAACATTCCTGGATGGGAGATGCTAGCTAAGTTGAGCCTGAACTTAAGGTGGAAGTCATCTATTAACATGTTTCTCCTGAGTCTGAATAATATTAAAGTTTTGTGGTGGCTCAACCAGATTAGGATGATGGCCATAAAAAAAGCTGCCAAAAAGAAAATATGTTTTTATATTGCAATGTTATTCAGGATTTTACAAGGTTTTGCTCACAGAAACAAAGTGTTTCTCTACATACTACCACGCATGCTACAAAAACAAAACACGCAGCAGCATGCCAAATTGTGAGCTCAAGGGAAGCCGCAAGCTTTAGTTTGAGCCCTGATGCTAATTTTAGCTGAACAACCTCTTACTCTTGTCTCGTGTAAAAGCATTTTAAAAATAGACCTTTTAGTTTTAAAAATGGGGCTGTTTTAGAAATAATAAGCAGATAGATTTTTGCCGTTTCTGATTTGTCTTCTATGTGTCTCCAGGTTCGATGCCTGTAGGTTGGACATGACTTGTGCTCGCAACTGGGCCAGGGACCCCCGGGGCCAGAACTGCACTGGGACCTGTGTTCAGTATCAGCAGGTAAACACAATCCTTGCACATTTGCCATCATTTCTGTTTTTTACTTCTTATTTTCCACAAAATTAAGCACTAATATTTATTTAATTAATATCCTTAAAAGACATTTGCTGTATTAAAAATGTCTAAAAGACACACCATAGAAACAGCCACTGTTCCTGTTATTATTAGGCTATGTGTTTGCCTTGCATATAGCTCCATAGATCTGTCCATCTCCACAGCATAATGATGCCGACACTGAGATTCACAGTATGGAAAGCATGTTCATCCTCATGCACTATAAAAAACAAAATCTTACCAAGCATTTTTTTTGTGTGACTAGTTTCTAGTGTAAACATCTTTCACTTATAACATGGGAAAAATGTCTTGCTATAAGTGAAAAAAATCTGCCAGTGGAGCTATTACCTTTTTGTAATTTTGTGGGCGCAAATCTGGTGTAAAAAAAAAAAGCAAAAATAGAACAAATATATACACATTTCAATGAAAAAATAAATAAAACCACCCAAATATACACTTTTTTGGCACTATCAGAGTTCCACACGATTTATTTCCTGGTGGTCACTTACGTCTGTTCAGCAGCATAAACTCAAATACTTTCTGCTCAACTAAAATGCTCAAACGCTTACTATCAGCTTCTAAAGGCCCCAACATACTCGGGCGCACTCCAGTCCGGGCGGACTCGGTTCTGGGGGCCATGGGGCTTATTAAGGAGTCACTGACTTAAAACAAATACATATTTAGCTGAAAATATATTTGTAAGTTAGTTTATAAGTCTTATAAAATATTTACACTGGAAAATAGACATAGAACAAATACTTGTTCAGATTTAGTGTTTTTGTGGCGCTAAGCCTGTAGGCCAAAAAGCTCTGTTTTGCTTTATCCTGACCAGAAAGCAAATGGAAGCAGCGGCTTTCTTCTGGCACATTTTTAAGCTTGTGGTTCCAAGAAAAGAAAAAAAAAAAAAAAGCACTGTAAAATTCATTTTTTTTTAGCTTTTTAAAAATTTATTTATTTATTTGCATCAGTATTTGTCTAGCCGAGTCCGTCAGCTGAACAGGATGTGCAGGTAGACGGTGTGAGAGAAGGGCTGGCTTTGGAGCGCGAAAGAGTCCTGGACCCTGCTCCGCTGGGCAGGGGCCAGCTGGGTGATTAAAACTCAAGCGGAGGGCCGGTGGAGGCCTGCAGCAAACTGAACTCTCACACATCATCGCAGCCCAGCGACGACCTGTCTGTCTCTCCGTCTCCCCTCCTTATCGCCTCCATCCTCTCTCGCGCTCAAACGAGCGAGCGCACACCCACAGACCGCAGATCTAATAAGGCAGCTTGCTGGTTATTAGATGATAAGCAGAAATTGCAGAGTGTATTAAGAGGGAGAATGCGGATGTGAAGATCTCTCTGTGTGTCTGTGTGTGTGTTTTCTGTGGGTGTACCGCCTGCGTAATTCCGGGGCTTTGTGCGCTCCGCCTTGGCCCGTCTTCATGTAGGGCAACGCTTAACGCCACAAATAGGCTGCAGGAAATTTAAGCCGCTCTGAAACAGACGAATGCAATTAGAAAAATGTGAGAGCAGTCCACGAATTTGACAGATCGACTATTTTTTTGTTTTGCATCTTTTTTTTGGGAGGGAATGTTAAAAACGAGAGCGTTGCTGCAAGTGTGAGTGAGTGAACGCCAAACATGCGTAGGTAAAAAGCGGGGTGTGAGAGCTCAGACTGTGGAAGGTGTCAGTTCGCGTAGCGTCAAGTTAATACACCTTCAACAGGAAAATAAAATCACCTCTGGCGCTCTCTGTCTCACTCCTGTTTTTGTGGTTTTTGGTTACATCATTCGCCTGCCAAGGTCATCTCTTAGATTTAGCGCTTCTGATTATGCAGGAGAGAGGCTAAGACGGCAAAAACAACATATTTCTGTTGAATGCAAACTATTTATTTATTCTCCTTGAACCTTTTGGACAAATGCAGCTCTACTGACCCGTCTGCCTGAACCCACAGGTCAGGCAGGGAGGGAAATATTGTCAGGAAGAAACAAAGAGACTAATGAAACAGCAGCTCAGGTGAGGAGAATCTGTCGATGGACCGACTACTGGCTTTGTGCTTCATTAATCTGAGCTTTATGGAAAAGTGGCAAGAAGAAATTTGTGTCTGTGAAAAAATCCCGTTCGCTGTTTACCACAAACATGCGAAAGATGCAGTTCATTTGTGTTCGTAAGGCAGAATTATTGAGTTTGAACTTGGAAAAGAAGTAATCAGAAACACTTCCTGATGACAAAATACCAAGTTAGAATTTGTCGCCAACGGCAACATTAAAATTCATATGTTCCCGCTGTAGGGAACATATGGACGGCAGCCCTAATCATTTTGTTTGCGCCTAAATTAGTCACACTTGCACGGTGGAAATCATTTGTCAGGGTTCAAGTCACTGCAGTTTTTAAATACATACAACACAGAAATACACTGTTAGCTCATATCGCTAACAGCAGTTAGCAAAACACTTCAGATCATCATAATTCACTTTATTGGTTTAGCTGTACAATCAATTTATTGCTTAATTAATTAAATACGCATATAAGATATGACATAAACAACTTTATTCAGAGATGCAATGAGTTTATAGCAGCTGTGCGAATGATCCAATCGTCTGTTGATTTGCAGCAATCCACATCAATAGCAGATATAGAGAGCTACAAAACCAAATTTTGCTTAGTCCCTGTGGAGCAGTGCTTCTCAATTCCAGTCCTCAGGCCCACCTGCTCTGCATGTTTTAGATGTGCCTCAAAACACTTTTATCGCTAGTAGTTGAAAACTATTGCGATAGTTTATCGCAATAACTTCTGGGACAATTTATCATAAAAGCTAAATTTGTTACTGTGACAGGCCTATACTGTTCTAAACCTCTGTACATGCTGAAGTGATTTTCCAAATATATATATATTTTTAACTCTGTTAAAAGAAAGTCTAAGGCAGGACTTTTTCTTCTTTCTACGGTTCCCGTCTTGGCGTAGTGTTTGTGGTTTCAGGATGTGAAGGCTAGAATTAAGCGAGATAAGGAAGGGAAGGACAGCGCATGGCGCCGCAGGAAAAATCTCTATCTGGCTTATTCGATCCCAGCATGTCGTCTAGAGCTACTTGGGCTTGTACCGAATTAAGTTTGGCAGCAAATCATGGCCGCCCGGGGGAGGACTGAAGTGTGTGTGGGGGTGTGTGTGTGTGTGTGTTGGCGTCTGTGCTCCCGTGGATATTATTGGGTCGATGTGATAAGACCAAAGCGTCATGCAGAGAGCATATCTAGTTAAGAGACATACCCATCGTCCTTTTTGTCCTTCAAACTCAGTAAGCATATCACATCTTTTTCTTTTCTTTTTTTTTCCCAATCAAATCGTTGTAAGGAAATGCTATAAAATAATTGGAAGAAGCAGGAAATGATTAGCTGGGGGATGACTTAGCATCCTAATGACTGGTTATAGAGAAGGCAAGTTTATTTCTACAGCTCCATTCATACACAGGGTGTTCTGAAGAAAACAGGAAGTGACCAGAGAGGGAAAAGGAAGTGAAGGCTAGTGCTCTGCGCTGTGAACTGCTAGCCTCGCCGTCGCCTTCCTACAAAGTCTAGCTCAATTCTTGTTTCCCTTCACTTCATTGTCCCACTCATTTGGATTTCTCTGGTGGAATTTCAGACAAACAGAAGGAGAAGTTGTGAACAATGACGTTGATTTTTAGAACAGTCGTCTATAGTTTTAGCAATGGCAGCTGTAGGAAGCGAATCGTCTATGCTGGCCACGTTTCCAAATATTGAATTAATGTCAACAGCCATCTTGTTTGGCTTGAGACTTCTCTCTTCACAGTGGAGGATGTTTGTTTACAGCGCAGGCAATTTCGGGTAAGCTTCATAGCGTTGAACTGGCGCATTACACATGTCACAGCTAAACGTTAGCGATGGGCTAAAATATAAAAGTCCATGGGTAACCCAGTGGAACTGAGCTTCCAAATTTTCTGTATTTCTTTTTGTTTAGTGTGTGATGCAATAAGAATTTATTTTCTCCAGTTTGCTCAACTTTATGTGTGTTGGTTAATTTTGATGTCTGTTCGTTTCATTTATTGGTGGAAGTAGATTTTTTTTTTTTTTTATTATTCGTTGTAATTGCTTGAATTTCTTTTTTTCTGAGCTTTTTGAGATCTCAACATATAATGGGGCGTTATAAATAAAATCTATTGCTACTGATATTAGTATGAGATGCAACAACATTTAATTTCTGTCTGGGAAAAATTAATTGGATTTAATAAATTATGAACTAACTTGTGTTGTTCTGTATTACACAAATTTCTAGTGGACGGAGTGAAGATTGTCATTTTAATGTGGAAAAAGTTAAAATGTCCAAGAGGTTCTGGATGCTTTTAATATACTCTAAAAAAAACAACTAGATTGTGATTTTGCAAACATGCCTTCATTAAAGATGATTAAATGATTGTCAATTGGAGTTTTAATCATTCTGAACCAGCTTAGAGCTGTTAATCTGCTCTCCGGGGCCGTTAGATGCTGCTATGCTAAACCTGAAGGTTTTTTCTTTAAAGTGCTGTGTTCAGATTGGCTCTCAAGGTCGGTGTTGTAGACAAGAAGAGGAAAACAGCGGGAGCCGAGCAAAGCCACCTGAGAGAGAAAACACCTGGCAGAGGCAAAGTGTTCTCAAGGCCGGAGCCGCCGCGGAAAGGGCAAAATCAATTATTTGGCTGGATGTTTTATGCAGAGGGGTAAAGCTCAGGCAGGCCCGAGGGGCAGCGGGACGACGGACGGACTTGGCACGGAGCTGGCAGGGCTGGAGGAGCGAAACAAATAGGCGTCCGTTTATTCCTGGCGCCAAGAAGATAAAAAAAAGTTGGACGAAAACAGGAAAAAATATAGCGGTCGTTCCTGATATTTTTATTCCTACAGCTCACGGCGGCGCAGGCGGAGCTGCTGCTCAAATCCAACCCGTCGCTCTTGTTTCCGGAAGGAGTATCAGCGCAGACTGTCTGATCCCGCTCCTACAAGAACGAGCGGTCACGATAATTCGTCGTTTGAGGTTTTGTTAGAAATACAAAATGGTTGCTGTGAAAAAAGTTGAAAACCATCTGTCTTCCCCCCCCCCCCCCCCTCCGCTTGTAATATTGTTTTTATTTAGCTTTATATCGTGTCAGAAAGTTATTCCTTCGTCATAAACATTCCTGGGGTGTTGCCTTGATTCTTTCAGGCAAGTTTGAGAAGTCCTTTCATCTCCATGGCAACCATTCAGCTGTGCAAAACGTCTGGGTGGCACTAGCTAGCGGGGTGGCACTAGCTAGCGAGCTAGCTCGACCTAGTTTCCAAACTCCTAAGTTTCTGTCTCACAGAACAGAACGTTTTCTGTTCTGTGAGAACAGAATTTAATAAATTATTAAATTTGTTAAATAGCAAATTATTAATTTATTAAATTAATAATAAATTAATCCCCCATTCAGCTCCTAGCCGTCAGCCATTAGCAAACGTGTGCTGACCTCATTAGATAAGCTAATTCTCAGTTAAACACTAGTAAAAGTTAAGGGTTAATAGAGGAGCCATGTTGTGATAACTTCCTGAAGGCGGAGTTTCAAAAGGAGCAGCTTCTTAAAGAGACAGAGGCCCAATTTCAAGGGGTTACATTTTGAAGTCAAGTTATGTTTGGTATATCTGGCATTTTTATAACAACTGAAGTTAACAGATTGATTGTTCCATAAAATATGTCTTAATATATCATTTAGCATCCCTTCCAAATACAAAAACTCATAAAGTAGATCTTTGCCTGGACTGATTCTGATGTCCTGCTCACCTACACGACCCCCAAAGAGAGACTCAAAGGCTGTTTTAATTACGTCTTACGACACGTTCCACTGATCCTCCTTTATGTAGCCAGAGAGCAAACATTTCATTTGCATGCAAGACCTACACTGCAAATTACATTATTGTCGTCCACGGCAACGCAGTGTGAAGGGACAAACTCGGTTTGATTAAAGCCGTCATGAGATTTGTGCGCCGCCTCTGCGTCACAATTTGTAATTCCTTACATTTATTTAAACGGGGAGGAGGAAGAGCACTTTGATTTAAAATCTGATTTACAAGCTAAAGATGCATAGAGGCTCAGCACACAGTGATGCATTTATGGTTCATACACAGAGCGTTATACAGAGGCGAACGTTTAAGAGCATCAAAATTCAGATTCTGCCTAAAACGCAGCAAAGCTTCGTCAGTAAAAAACAATGGGAAACCTGCTTAAAGATTAATGGATTTGAAAAAAATAACCTGCTGAGTAATGCAGGACCCAGAGGCTAAGAAGGTGCTAAGTTATTGGTTGCTATGGCGATTCCCACCTTTTCAGCCATGTTGGAGAGCCATACAGTATCAAAGATCATTTCAATGAGCTTAAACAGGAAAGAAAATATGGAAATATAATTCTACAGTTGTCTTTGATTGTGAAGATTTTACTCTATATTGATGTAAGTAAACAAACAAACTCAGTTATCTTTCTGTTTTCTTGATCTGATCCAGTTTACTGGGTTTGTCAAACAAATTTTCCTCTGTAATTTATTTAATAAGTGTAACAAGATTTGTTTGAATTCTAGCTTATTATGGCACAAATTCTCAATTGAAATTAAGAATAAATTAGATTTCAAGAAATTACATTTTAGTTCAGACTTTGACTAGATCAATCCTAAACCTTCACTTTGTGGACTCAAGTAAAGTCAAGTTTATTTGTACAGCACATTGCTGTGAAAAGTGCTTTACATGATAAAACATCATAAAATCAGTCTACGCTTTAGAAATATATGCAAGGAGTTTTGTGATATTTTTTCCTCATTAAACCCTTTACAGAACCTGCGCAACAAAAATAAAGATGAGACAGGAAACAATAAGCAGATATATATATATTAAATAAAAACAACAACATTTTAACTCTTCAAGGAACTTAAATGTCTTGATTTTTGCTATTTGCATAAAACATGACCTGAAAAGTAAGGGGGAGGCAGCAGTTTGGAAGAAGAAACACTGCCACCTGCAGGTCGGAGTTAACAGTCTCCATTTTTCGCAAAACAAACATTGCAATAAACTGACAGCTAATAAGTAGCTCAGTTATTGTTTTGTTGGGGGTTTTTTAACCTAATTTCTGAAATTGTGGATTCCTGGAAAACTGGATTGATGTAATTTGTAGTCTGGAGGGAAACATAAAAAAAACATGTTGGATCGACACATGCTTTAAATGTCGATTTGGGTTCAACTAATTAAGCAACAATAAGAAAAGAAACCTGTATGGACAAATTCACAATTGACATATTTCAGCTATTCTCCAGTTTATTTGACAATCAAGCAAAACTGTGATTATTTCTAATTTATTTCACTTAAAAAAATGTAATTAGAAAAGACTAGCTGAAATGGAAGCTGAAGGAAGTAAAGTTTTAACTCGGTATGATTGATCAATTAAAAGCATTGATGTTTGCTGGTCTCACTGAGGTTTGAAACGCCTCTCCGTGGTTTGCGTGGCTGCAGATGTATCAGCACGGCAGGGATCTCTGCGAGAGCCTGTGGGGCGACGCCTTCATGACGGTGGAGGACGACCAGCAGGAAGCCGGAGAGAACGGGGCGGAGGGCCGGCCCTGCGGCTGCCTCACCCTCAGTCCCTCGGACAAGGACGTGATCGCGGCGCTGCGGGCACAGCAGGACGACCCGGAGGAGCTGGACACCACCAAGGCCGGCCTGCCGCAGTACCGGGCCCCCTGCCAGGCCAAGATGCCGGCGCCGGCCAAGAGCGGCCGGAGGGCGAACTCCGTCCTGCGGAAACGCTCGGTGGAGATCGACGACGTGGAGGGCAGTGGGAGCGGTTTGTAGATCCTGATCGGTGAAGACGTGTCACTAGTTTCCGATGCTAAACTGTGAAAATAAAGGCGTAACTTTGTCCCTCTGAAAAAATGACCGCATGTGCGTACAGATTTACTGTAGATCCAGGAAAAAAGAAGTAAATTTGCGAGATTAAGCTCAGGAATTTTCTAGAAAAAAGAAAAACATGAAAATTTCTGAGCTCCAAAAGTTTGAAATTTGTGTGGGAATTTTTTTATTTTTAACTATTTAGGTTAATTTCACATATTCTAGGAAAAAAAATTATCTGAGCTGGCGAAGTGGAAAAGATATTTTCACAAGTCCAAAATGTTCAACTTTTTGAGCCCAGAAATCTCCACGTTTTTCCTCCAGAACTTGAGATTTTTCTTAAAATATTACATTTTTTCCTCGCAAATTTTTGACTTTTCAAGCGCCAAAATTTCCACGTTTTTTCCAGATAACTTATGAGCTTTATACGAACATTTCCTTTTTTTTTTTTCTTGCAAATTTTGGTCTTTTTGAGCTCAGAAATTGTTTATGCTTATTCTATAAAATTTCTGAGATTAATCTAAAACATTTTGGAGATTTTTTTCTCGCAAAGTTTTGACTTTCCAAACTCACAAACGTTCACGTTTTTCTATAAAATTTCTGAGATTAATCTAAAAATTTGAGTTATGTCTCGCAAATTTACTCTTTTCTTTATCTCTCTATCTACAATGACCCTGGAAAGCCACCGTAGATACCGTTAAGTATTAAAGGCAAACCTCAAAATACTGCAAAGAACATCTCTTGATGTCATCAAGAGATTGTTGGGCAACCAGCCATGTTCTGCATGTGGTAGAAACCTACAGGATCACAACGTCTGTAGGGATCCGACGTGTCGTCCTTCTACATCAGGTCATTTCCCCTTTAAAAGTATTGAAATCATAATTTTCCAGCCTATAAATCTCCGTTCTTCTGTTTCCAGACATCTAGCTGACTTTAGGCTGTTCATTACTCACTTCTTACTGTTGTGATTCTGTTCAGTGCTGTCTGCTCATCATTAAGTAGTAGAGACACTTAGTGCGATCACTATTATGAATGTAATCTATGTTTTGTTTCTTTTACTTTCTTACTATCGTGGGCAGATAGTTGGGATTTGCTTTGTACCGGAGAGATGAGGAATATTTAGCAGGAGAAATGCGCTGAGGCGTCATTCACGCCACGTAGTTTCATCACTGATGTTCTGCGAGTCTTTCTTTTATAATTTTGTGTCGAGTATCGTACTGTTAGATGTAAATGTTTTGTAAAAAAGAAAATCTGGTTGGTCTGGCGTACGGTGAGCTTGTTGAAATTTGGTGTATTTGTGTTTTTCTCTTCACGTCCTCAATAAAGACGACCATTGTAAGCGTAACGCCGGCCTCGTCTTTTGTCAACCCCATTACAAATGTGTGCAGAACTCAGTTGAGATTCTCCTAAAGTTGAAGAAAAGCCTATTTTGAAATTGTGGTGTTTCCATTAAAAAAGAAACAAAATTAAAGTCACGTGAATAAGTTTTACGCGCCATGATCCTCCAACTGCTTCCTGTCTTCATCATTTCCATCAGTAGTAACTTCCGGTTGTTGATCACGCGACTTGTGTGATGCGAAAGAAGTGTTTCCATTGCAGTTTGGGGAAATACACTAATTTTTGAAAGAGCTGGAAAAACCACCTCATCCAGCACCAAAAATTTTTATTGAGTTTTTTCAAAGTTGCTGTGTTTTCCATCAAGCAAATTTATTTTTAAAATGTCAAGCTGCACAATGTTAAGGCTAATGGCATTGCAGCTACTGGGGGAAACAGTAAGGCACATGTCATCCAAACCTATCAACACGTCTGCAACCGCCGAACATTTCCAGGAAGAACGAGGAATGTGTTATCAGCCGAGGATTAGCCAAGAGGCTAAGTGACACTCTGCAAATCTGGCTTCACTTGAATTATCCAGGGAGGTTTTCAGTTATCTCACCCAAGAGTTGCTGTTGGTTTCGTTTGGGAAAACTCATATCTTTAGAAGATCCATTCAAGACATCAGATTTCTTCTGCTAGCTCGTCGACGTATTAATTTATTTTTGTTGGGACATAGCGGAAGAATTGTTTCATGAAATCTGTTTCCTCCTCCACTCCTGTAATGTGCGATGTGTCCTGCAGCATGTCCTCAACCTCTCTTTACAGTTTCTTGTTTTAGCAATGTTTTCTCACTACCGTCAGATGCTAATTTACAAACACATGATGACAAGTGTGTTTACCCTCCCGCCCAGGCAGCTGCCACTCACTCTGCTTTCACATGCACCGCTTTGGGGGAGGAATCCAAATGCTTTCATGTTTACAGTTCACTACCAAATGCTCACTGGACTCTTACATCGTCCAGTTTTGTCCTGAAAGTATCTTTATTTTACACATTTTGCTATTTTGGAAACACAAGCTTTCATGCATTTCCTTGGAATTTTATTTGAGAGAGCACAAACTATGTTTACAATTTGTGGTTTTCTACATGTAAATCTAAATTTACAATTTTTTTTTTTTTACTGCCCATTTTAATTCAGTGCTCCTAGTTATTATGCTGTTTTTCCAATTTCCTTTGGAAGTCACAAGGGCTCATGATTAATTGAATTAATCATTGAAATAATCGTCAATAATCAGTCTATAAAGGGATTTTGAACAATGTTCACCCAGATTCCAGGAACCGGTCCATGGGTAAAGCTCTGACATAAAGTCCACACCTGCTGCTTCTGGTTGGTTCTTCCCAAATTTCTGGAGCTGGAGTTATCATTAGGGTTACACTGTTCAGCTCGCTAGGGTCATTTCAGTCTTTTAGCTAGCTAGGATTATTTCAGCTGTTTAGCTAGCTAGGATTATTTCAGCTGTTTAGCTAGCTAGGGTTAATTCAGCTGTTTAGCTGGCTGGGGTTAATTCAGCTGTTTAGCTAGCTAGGATTATTTCAGCTGTTTAGCTAGCTAGGGTTAATTCAGCTGTTTAGCTGGCTAGGGTTAATTCAGCTGTTTAGCTAGCTAGGATTATTTCAGCTTTTTAGCTAGCTAGGGTTAATTCAGCCGTTTAGCTGGCTAGGGTTAATTCAGCCGTTTAGCTAGCTAGGATTATTTCAGCCGTTTAGCTAGCTAGGATTATTTCAGCTTTTTAGCTAGCTAGGGTTAATTCAGCCGTTTAGCTGGCTAGGGTTAATTCAGCCGTTTAGCTAGCTAGGATTATTTCAGCCGTTTAGCTAGCTAGGATTATTTCAGCTTTTTAGCTAGCTAGGGTTAATTCAGCTGTTTAGCTAGCTAGGATTATTTCAGATTTTTAGCTAGCTAGGGTTAATTCAGCTGTTTAGCTAGCTAGGGTTAATTCAGCTGTTTAGCTAGCTTAGGGTTAATTCAGCTGTTTAGCTAGCTAGGGTTAATTCAGCTGTTTAGCTAGCTAGGATTATTTCAGCTTTTTAGCTAGCTAGGATTATTTCAGCTTTTTAGCTAGCTAGGATTATTTCAGCTGTTTAGTTAGCTGCGGTTAGTATGTTGTGGTAATAGTCCATAGAAATTGATGAAAAATTAATAGAAGTCAAAGTAAAGTCCTTGTGAAAATAAAAATGTGTGTGTGTGTTTCTCAGCTTTAAGTGTTGAGCTGATTCTTGATGATGCTAGTTATTAGCATCTCCTCTATGAAAGTCTCCATTGTAAATGGTAAAATGGAACAGACGGGGTCATAATTAAGGTTGGTTGCATATTATCTCACAGTTTTGAGCTGAAAGCTTTGACCGTATCGGCGCCTCACAAAAGAAGACGAGCTTGCATCATGGTGAAGATGAGACTGGCTTATCTTTGTGATTTTCTCTCAGCGTCGCTACCAGAGTCTGCAAGGCCAACGTTCTGCAACAAACTCAATAATTGAGATAAGCTTTGTAATTCGCTTCTGCAAATTTCAAATCTGACCTTCGTGAGAGCTCTTCTGACTCTCTTTTTGTCTGTTGGATGAAAGGAAATCTCCATTGAGCGATGCAGTTGTCATAACAGCATTCACAGCTCTTAAAGTTTTCAGAATTTGATATTTTCATGACACAAACTTTAATGTTTCATGGGATTTTTTATGACAGACCTACACAAAGTAGTGGATAGTTTGCTTGAGGTTTTATTTAATGGTTTGTAGTTTTTGATAAAAAAAAAAAAAAAAATTGTGTTCAACCTTGTTCTGTTTTTGTTATTTTTTTCTATTTGTCTTGTTTATGTTTAGGTATTCTGTGTTAGTTCGTTCCTAGTTTAGTTTTCCATCACTTCAGTCAGAATTACGCTTTATCAAGTCACGTGATCAACAACCGGATGTCGAACCACGAAGAAGACAACGACCGGAAGCATGTTTTTAATGACTTATCGCACCTGGTCAAAATTATTCACATGTAATTCTAATTTCGTTTCTTATTTAAAGAAAACCCCGCAATTGAAGTAGTTGTTTTTTTTTTAACATTAGCAGAATATCAGCGAGTTTCTTTAAATCAAGGCTAAAACTGCTCAGAGTTGCTTTTGACTAGCAGCAACTAAAATTGATCAACATATCTCATGTGTATTCACATGACAAATTGGATGATGACATTTGTCAAAATGTAATGTTTGCTGCTTGTTTCATGACAGTACGATGTTTTTATTATTATTATTATTTTTATTTAAAGCACTTTGAACTGTTTTGCCGCTGAATACAAATAAACTTCACTTATTAGAGAACAAACAAACTACAAAACACAGAGAGAAAGTTGTGGGGAAGTTCAAAGTAGGGTTAGGTTATCAAATATGTCCAGATACACTCTTTAGTCTGAAAAATTCCTGTTTATTATTATTATTATATTGCTTATTTTTTGAATATGTACAAAAAATATATGAAGCATAAGAGCCTAATGTGAACTCTTAATATGTCATAATGTCACTATTTTTTCTTAAATAAATATTAAACCTTTATATAATCATATAAAAACCCATTGAGATCTACATGTATTTAATAACAGAGAAGCAAATAAACATTAGAAATATATAAAATGTGAAAAATATAACAAATTGCATTAGTTGTGACAATAATAACCTAAAAAAAACAGTGGCAATTTAATATTTCAAACACTGGTGACAGGATATCCGTTGACGTTTTATTTTATTTTGCGGAAAGCTTTCTGACTGTTATAGTTTGTCTTGCAGTTACCAAGCGTTCCCAGCAGAGGGGGCAATAGGCTAAAAGCTTTCATTCTATGTGCATCGCCATCTCCAGGGTGAAACATGGGTGGTGGCAGCATCATGCTGCAGGAGAGGTTTTCCTCAGTAGGGACACGGAAGCCAAATGGAGTTAAATTCAAACCCAGAGAGAGAAAAAACTGTAAGATGTTGACTGCAAAAGACAAATATGGCAGAGAGAGATTGACCTTCCAGCAGGACGACAACACTAAAAGCAGCCACAGCTACGACCAGACGACTCGGATAAAAGCTTGTTTATGTGCTTTGAGGTAAAGTGTATGAATTCTAGACTGGCAATTAATGTTTTTTCAAGGCACTGCATGAAAATCATTGTCTGATTGACATCGATATTTAATTTAGGAGTCATTTTACGCTGGGCCTGTCTGGAAACAAACTGAGTGCTTTAATAAGACGCCACCAGAGAGCTTTGACTTTATAAACGAAGGATGGAAGAGGCTGCCCAACAGAAAAGTGACATTAGATGGTATATTTAAGTTTGGAAGGCTCTTTTCCTACAATGCATATTAGAATTAGGGTGACTGTAGATTGAAAAGAGAGGAGAAAAGTTCTGCCAAAATATCTCAGAACTTTTCTAGAAATCTATATTTTTGAGTTTGAAAAATCAAACATTTTTACTTGAACAAAGTAAAAATGAAAAAAGTTGACGCCAAAGAACAAACCTCAGAAATAATTGAGAATTTTCTCAATTATTTCTGAGAAAATAAATTATTTCTAGAAAATCACAGATAATTCTCTAGACAAAAAAAAATCTGGGAAATCTTCGACTTTTGGAACTCAACTTTCTCACAAAAGTAGAACATTTTACTGTTTTGACACGTTGCACTTTTTTTAAAAATATATATTTCTGAAATTAATCTGAAAGTTTCCAGGTTTTTTTGGTGGAAATTTATTCTTTTTTTCTATGTACAATGGAACTAATATGCATTCGTGCTTTTTCCCATAATGAAAAGAAAAAATCCAAGATCTGTTGAGAAAGACTAAAATTTTACTCACCACTTAAAATCAGTTATGAACTAAATTGGACTGAACTAGTAAAACAAAAACAGTCTCTCTCTCCATTACTGTGCACCTGAGATCCCACCTGAAGATGACAGGAAACGCCTTCAACTCTAAACTTCACAAATTAAAAGTGGTGTTTGCTTATGGACAATAAAGATTAAAATTATGTTTGCAAGAGCTAGCAAACAATGTCTAAGGGCGTCGCCATGTTGAAATTCCGACCTCGTATTAAGAACGCTGTTACCTCGAGTCTGACGTCATGATCCATCTGAGTTCCCACCTCGCAGGTCAGTGGGAAGCAACATCAGTTGCTGTCAGGTTGATGTGTCTCTGTGTTGCATTGTGATCGACTGTCCAGAGTAAACTATAACTGGATTGAACCACGAATCATTTTCCTTCCTTTTCACAATTCTGAGATTTTTTCTGTTGTTTTAGCTTAATCCTCTAAACATTCAAATAAAACGTGGCATGATGACTAAACAGCTTGAACAAGGCACTGTATTTTTACATGTGCTTCTATAAATCCTCCACTAGATGGCAGTGCATACCCACAAAATCCACTCAGGCGTCTAGTGGATTTTCAAACATCACTTCAAACTTCAACGTAAATATATCGTACTTACATATATATATATATATATATATATATATATAAAAGATTGAATCTATACTGAGCTACAAAGGTTTTCCTTCATACTAGGAGCTTCTTATAAACAGAAAATTCCATAGAAGGCATGTTTACTTCTAGGCAGGTGACTCTTCTCTGGAAAGGTAAGTCATGCGACCGCCTCTTCAGGCAGTGAGTGGGAGGAGAGTTTTGTTATATATAACCAGCCAGCTAGTCAGTCAGTCAGTCAGTCAGTCAGTCATTATCCTTGAATACACCTCTCAGCAGAGGAACCCGAACAAGTGAGTACTTTACGGTCTCTTGCACAGCGATTGTGTTAACTGTGTCTCAGTTCTAAACATTCGCTTTTCGTGTGAACTCTAACGCTTTCCCCCTCTACTTTCTTTGCAGGCCTCTTGTCTCCCCGTCTCCTGAAATCACCATGTCCTGCGAGGAACTTGAATGCGTCATTTGCTGCAACGAGTACTCTCGCACCAGGCGGGTCCCCAGAGTGCTCCACTGCCAGCACACCTTCTGCGCCCCGTGCCTGGAGAAGATGTCCACCCTGCAGGGAGCCATCTACACCGTCTCCTGCCCTCTGTGCCGCTGGGTCACCTGCGTCCAGGCCCGCCTGTCTCTCTCGGGGGGTCTGTGGATCGACACCGAGAAATGGGACCAGATCATCGAGCACAACAGCGGGAAGCACAACAATCTGGAAACCCGACAGCCCCAACTCGTCCAACCACCTCTGTAAGTCTAAATTCTCTGTTGTTGTTTTTTTTTTTGTTTTGTTTTCTTAAAAAAAAAAAGAAAAAAGCAACATATATCTGGTAGGTGGGTTGTAGTTTCTGCACAGCTTGTGTCTAAAGACAAACATCTTTCTTCTGTTTTTTTTTTTTTTTTAGATCTTGCACGAAACGGTCTGGTGTTTTTTCTGGACTCCAGCGACTGTTCACCTGCGTGAACAGACGCTGCTGAACGGCTGAGAGAGAAAAGAGCGTCGCTTTTAAGGAACCCAGACTTGGGAGCGTTTAATGTGAAGTTTGGACGTTTCATCAGAGACTGGATCTAGAAGGACTTTGTTTGCTTTTTATCAAGGTTATTTTTTTTATTTTTTTTTTATTTTTTGTGAATGTGAGCGTAAGCGAAGACATGCAGTTTTGTGAAAATGCAACAGGAAAATGTTTTAGATTATCTAAAAAAAGAGAGAGAAAGAAATCAAAGGAAGACCTCGAGCATTATATCTACAGATGATGCAAAAATAGTTTAGTTTTCCTGTAATAATAAATAATTTATTGTAAATAATATAATTCATTATTTATGTATGCTGTATGATTTTGTTTTTATGATTATTTCCGATTTGTTCCTGGATATGTGTGTGTAGTATCAGGCATCCTGAGTTTTTCTTATGTATGTTTTTGTCATTTTTAAAACATATCTGTGATTTGTTTTGTTTTGTTTTTGCAACATGTACCCGCAACTGTGAATTAAGTGTCTGGAAAATGACGAACAATGTTCTAATATCAAGTTATTTGAAGCATTTGAATAAAAATATTTTTCAAAAGAGCTTTTGAGCAAATGTCCTGTTTCATAGCAGTGCATGCCTTTATAGTGACCAAGTTTAGGACATCAAAATGCTCATTTTAATTTTCAAACTTTGATTATGTTATTAAAGTGCAAACTTATCCATCCATTATCTAACACAATTATCCCTTGTAAGGTATCTCCAGCCTTCATTGTTTTCTTTCAAAATCCTCGTGTATTGTAAGGCTTGGAGAAGACAACATTTAATAACAAACTATAGATAAGTGGATGGGTGAACTCTTGCACAAATTCACAGATTCAGTCTGTACATGCCTAATCCAGTTCTTAAACCTCACTTGAAGAAGACGCGTCCTGCTGCAGCCGATTGAAGAGGAAAACTTTTAAAATTAGAAAAAGAAGTTGTTTTGCTTCATTCATTTTTGTGCTATTTTTTGACACAATTATTTGTGTTGCGGTTCCTCAAATCACTTTTATTGCATTTTCATGCAGCTGTAATTCATGCAAGAGCACAACTGCAGTTTCTTTTTTCTTTTTTTTTTTTTTTAGCACAGACACACTGCTGCAGACGTAAAACAAGAAAAGACAGGAACGACTGCTAAATTTGCATGAACCAAAAACAATAGACTTACTTGGAAGGAAATCAAGGAGGAGTAACGAGGAACTGCATAACATCGAACCAGATGACAGGGATTCCTCGGCTGCTGATGATAAAAGCCCCATAAATGTCTGGGTTGATTAAGACACAGAAGAGGAAGCTCGGCTGCACGTACGACAGCCACGCGCACAGTAATGTTCAGTCGACGCATGTTTTGTTCAGTTTCATGAACGTGTTCAAATGTTCAGGTAAGATCCAGGTTACTGTGTGGGCTCCTGGCTCATCCATACATCTGTCATCCATGTAATTCACAGAGCAAGAAGAAACAAGCTCACATTACAGTGGGATGTTTTCGGGCTGCGATCTGGAACAGTGTGAACTTCTGCACAGAAGTCTGATAGAGCTCAGAAACTGATCTGCGAAAGGAAAAGGAATGGATCCCGGCGGACGTGAGGAAAAGTCCACATCAATTCGACCAACTCACGGGCGTCCTGAATCAGAGGGGGTTTTGTTCTACAGGTCTCTATGGGCGGTTTCTCAGGGCGGCATTAGAGATGGGGGGTCCAGATTAAAATAACATACACATTATTGGTATCTATTACACTATTATTATCTGTCAGCTGCACCTTCAAAAGTTATCAAATGTTTTTACGCATGCACAGCCAATGAGCAGTTGGTTCCCCCTGCTATACTGAGAACAGGGAGACTCTTTAACGTGTTTTGAATAGGCCAGTATTCAGTAGTTTTCCCGTCCCCGGGATTGAGGTGATTTCCAGCTTTTTGAATGGTTGTAGAGGCGCCACTCTGGAAGAATTAGACTCAATACGACACTCTGAATTACAAGTAAATACAGAAAATCGTGATTGCACAAACCGCACCCACATCTCCAGCAGTTGAAAGAGAATCTGGCCTTTCTAAGTACAAATCACTCAGGTTAAGGATGCTTTATCAGCAACCTTTGAAATATGAGTTTTTGCTTCATATCTCATTTTTGCCATCAACCTTGAAGGTGACACTAAAACCAAGCGCTCAAGAAATGCCAAACGTCACTATTTGGGAAAATTTGTTTCTCATTCAGCTACAGTAGCGACAGAGAAACAAAAAGTGGGTTGAACTGAAATTTTAAGTCAGCAAATTATAACAGCATAAAATATGTGGCTTCTCCACTTCATAACTGTCAAAACAACTTCAAGCTGCAACAAAACAAAAAAAAAAAAGAAAAATTGGCTAAAATCCAAATCCAGGTGCAGGTAGCGTTCAAGCAGCCACAAACATCAAAATAGGCTTTACAGTTGCAGGCACACAAACAGAAACCGGTTCTGTGTAGGATTCCTCTGAGGATTAACATTTTTTCTGAACCACCAAAATTCCTAAAATAAAAAACAAAAAAAGGTTGCAGAAATTCCTGATCAGAAACATTGAACGTTGTGTTTTCTCGTGTGGTTTGTCAAAATCAAACCAAATCTGGAGCCAGTTCTAAATCTGGTACTCTGTAAAAGAAATCGTCACATTTTAGAGAGTGAAATTATATAGATGCATTAGAATGAAATTTTCTAAGCCATTAGTTTTTGTCTTGACGATTCTGAACCTCAGGAACATAAAAAACGTGCTACTTTGAAACAATTGAACACTCTGTTTTACTCCTAAACTCAGAAAAGTGGCTTGTGTCCTGCATGTGGGATTTATCTAAGTGGGTTCTTGATGTGCCGAGTCCAGCCTCGGCCCACTCCTTGTGAAGCGCCAGAAAATTATTTACTTTTGCTCGACAAGCCTCTCAAGGTTATCTCTGTTGCACTTTTACCTTCCACTCAACCTTCTACGAATATGCTTTCACAGTATAATTTTCAGAGTGAATGTTGTTTCTTTTTGTCATCTGTAGGCCATTATCATAAAAACAAGAAATAAATATTTCATTTTAATGTTTCACTTTCTAAAACAAGTGATCCCTGCAACTTTCAGTGCTCACTGTTTGAAACGCAGGAATACATGGATGAAAACGGTTAGGAAATTTTAAGAATTTTTAATAGATTGAACATTTTTGATTTTTATTAGCAGTCTGAGAACGTGCCCCTTTTTAAAGTTTCATCTGAATTGTATTCTTCAAAACATTTCTACATCTTTTGGTCTAAGCACTTTTAGATGTTTTGTAATGGTTAAAACCTTTACAGTCCCTTTCTTCATAAAAACAAAAAAAAACAGACAAAAAGAGCAGTCTGTCCAATATATTGATTTGGGTTTTATTACCTCCCAGCTACGATTCCTCCCTTTACTAAAGCCAATGTTTTCAACCTTGAAGGAGCTTTCTCTAAAACCAACTCACTTTACCCAACACTAAACTGATAGTAAAAACCGACGCCTGCTCTGTAAATTTTTCTGGGTCACGTGCAAAAATTAAATATATAAACCGTGAGCCACCATAAAGCAGAACAAAAAACTCAAAACACTTCTCTGGAAATCGTTTTATGAGGGAGAAGAAGGTGATTAAATCTCATCTGCATTTTTACTCGCATGGCAAACGCAGATTTAACCCTCTCCGCTCAGAAATGTGTGGCAAATAAAAAAAATCAAGTTCTGAAGCAAAGGAATTAAGATTGTGGTTATTTTATTGGAAACAGTGAAAGTGGATTATTTGAACCCCTTTTTCCCTGAATTAGCTCTACGAAACATCCTCTTTAACTACACTATGTTAGGATGAAATACAGTTAAATACTCAGACATTACAACACAGAACCGATGATGGAAAACAAAAACAAAACAAACAAACAAAAAGAAAACAAAAAAAGCGGGAGGGTTTAACCTAAAAGCCCGCAAACCACCCAGAGATCAGCGCCTTAAAGACGATGCTGGCAGGAGAAGCCGTCTCGCAGCTGCATGTCTGAACACAGTGGTTGACGGTTTCGCCGCCTGCGTGTGTCGGCAGATCTACTCCCCCCGTTTGGCCTGAAAACAGACAATAGGAAAATTCGCCTCAGACAGCTGGGAGTGTCTTCCCAACATACAGTTACATAAATACGTCTTTGTGCAGAACAGGGGGGTAGTTTGTTACAGCTTTCAGGCAAGAAAATCACTGGCCTTAAATCTGTTTTAGTAATAGTAGGTCCTAAAAGTCTGGATTCACATGAATACATACATTTTTTTTTTCCAGTACACATGAAGCGAGGGGGGCTTTTTATTTTATTTACCCCCCCACTTCAAGAATCTAAAAAAAAAAGAAAAAGCTTTTCACATGATCGCTTCGGGAAGGAGATCACGCTCTGAACTTTAGCAGTACATTCAGCACTCAGTTTTAAAGTTCTCTATTGCATACAAACATGATCGATCCGTCCAAAACGCCGTCACTACAGAAACACAACAAGCACGATTTAAATTAAAAACATAGCCATCACAGTTTTCGCCGCAACTCTTCTCCGCACATCTTGGCGGAGCTTCCTCTTCCATAAACATCATAATTTAAAAAAACAGTAAAACGACATGAGTAAACAAACATGGGAAAGGTCGGGGGAGGGGGTTACAGTATTTATGTTCGCTAAATAAATACGGGGCTTCAAGGGATTAGTGTGGAAACTTAAGGCTCATAGAAACTAAGGACTTGTTTTTGAGCATTTCTGCTGCTAGTGACAGGAGGACGATCTCTCTTCACAACAAAACCTCAAAATAAACAGATTTAACACAATGTCTTAGAACTGGATCGACTGGGATGGGGATAAAATATGAGCCATAGGCGGGAAAGTACTAAGATACATTACAAATAATACCAAAAGTCATTTCAAATACACTAAAATAGTCCAAAAGAGCATATAGATAGCTAGGGCTGAAATGCTTTCTTGTGGTTAAAAGCAGCAAACAATTAAGTGACAGACAGTAATTCTTAAGTTTCAGTGTCCCTTTGTGATAGTATGCGAGTAGGGCAGTAGATCATCTCTACTTTTTTTTTTTATATATATAATTGCATTGGTTCCCTATAGGTAGGGGTACTGTGTGAGGCGCCTGGGGCTCAGCTGGTAGGCGCTGTACGCCTCAGCTCGGGGCGTCACGCTGACGTAGGGCGAACCGGCCGCGAACTGGTGCTGGTAGGCGGCGGGCAGGCCGTGCAGCAGGCTGCTGACTGACTCCTTTCGACCGGCCGAGTCCCTCCTGGAGGATGACGAAGATGAGGCGTACGTTGCTGCATAGGCGGAGGGAGAGTGTCCGTGGCTGCCGTGGCCCCGGCCGAGCAGCTGCTCCATGGCCTGGGAAGCCGAGGAGAGCGCCGTGGAAGCTGGGTAGGTGTACAGGCTGGCCGCTGCGGCGGCGGCCGGGGCCAGGGCCGACACTTCTGGGAAGCTGTAGTGAGAGGCGGGAACAGTCGGAGGGAACGTCTGCTGGCGGTGTAGAGAGGAGTCGCCGTGGGAGACCAACGAACGCTCCTGAGACGAAGAAACCACCGACTGAACCTAAAACAACAAACAAAAACATTTTAAAGCATTAACGTTAGATGTTCATCATTTAAAACAGTGTGTTTTAGCTGAAACTATTTTTGCTCAGTTTGTTTATTGTCCCACTCAATACCCAGGTTTCTCCAACATGCTTCCTCGATCACAAAGTTCCTAATTTTATTCGACAAACATTAATGACGTAAAAACATATGGATTTAAAAAAGCATGAATGATGTCTAAATGACCAGAAAGATGAATGAGTGAAACTTCATTATTTAATTTTCTCCATGTTTATTCAGATCTGGAAAATACCTATAGTTAATTCCCTACTTTCCAGACAGCAGAGAGCAAAATTATTTATTGTTGTTGGATCAAGACAAAGTTATAAACATCCATGGAATACTAAGCAGGGTTTGTGTCAGATCATTTCCAAACCCAGCTGCCATTATAGTTTCGTCCAGCAGGGGGCAGCTTTGACTCAGTCAATATCTTCTCCTCTCTTATTTAACAGGTAATTCTAAGGCATTTTCGTAAAACTAAAACTTCCTAAAAAGTCCTGGGAGTAATTTGTAAAAGTGTAAATCGAGTTTGCTCCTGCCTTCAGTTATAGAAAACTGAATGGACCTGCAACAAAGTACAACTATTCTGGTGGATTCTGCATCCTTTAGCTGATGCCACAGTTTGCAGAATGATTACAAGGATCTCATTGCATTAAAGGTTTAGATCTACCTCAGTGAAAACAGTCAACAGAATCTAAAAAAACGACACCACACCTATAGAAAAGCACGGTGGTGGCAGCATCATGCTCTGTGGTACATTTTCTGAGCTGGACTATTGTCAAGATGGATGAAGTTGCAAACAGTTCCAAAAACCAATCGGGTTTGACGCGAGACCTTCTACTAGAAAGCTGAAGATGGATTTTATTTTTGTAGCGATTCCAAACATACGTCAAGGTCAACAAAGGTCGACTTTAAAAAAGGAAAATTACATGTTCAGTCCAGTCAGAGTCCACAATCTGATATGAGAATCTGTGAGAAGATTTGTGATGTCACAATATTACATCGAGATGTAACATGTTTTAGTCAAGACAAAGACTGTATTATGAAACTGAAATAAAAGCTGTATTGTACAAGATATGACACACTGAACGTGGCGACAGTCTGAGATGCGGAATCGATGCATCATTCCAAACTCCAGGATTATTAACAGGAGACAAGCCACAACCTGGAAGATTTCATCTCCAACTGAAGGTTCTTCCTGAGTTGTTTCCCCCAAGCAAAATTTACTGTAGTTTGGCGTAAGGGCAGCGTTTAAATAATCGTTTTCTCTCCCATCCAGTCTAGTCAGTGATAGAAATATACAGAAATTGTTCACAAAATACCCCAGAGACACATGTTCATGCTTTATGGCTAAACTGGAAGTGCCTCAATGCTCCATTTTAGTCCTTTTTTCCCCCTCTGATCTGAAAACCACAGAACAGAAAAGAGGAAAGTCTAGAAGAGCAAGTTACACAAGAAATGACTGCAAAGTCAAGTTGCCTTTTCAAATAAAAATGTTTTTTTACTACTACTTATTATTTTAATTTGTTTATCCACTGATGATAATGTCAGTGTTATTTCATTCAGTTCACTATCATTGCTTGCACACATTCATTCACCCATATTTTTTTTCCTTTACACTAATGCACCCTTGCTATGGATTCGACACAAACAAGGCAGCGAGATGAAGCCTCACCTGGCTGAGGTTCAAAGGGTGGGACTGGCTTGGGACCAGCGCGGCTCGATCCAGGCTTTCCCCTGAGCTGCAGGGCTGCCGATTGGATGATCTTTTTGGCTTCATGTAAGTACCTGAAGGTCGAAAGTGGAATCATTATTCATTTATCATTAATGCTTGGAATTAAACTCGACCGACATCGGCAGCGCTCTCACCAGTCTCCACGCGGCCGTGTGAAGCCGCCGCCCTCTCAGAGGTCTGGCTCTTGACCGAAGGAGCCACCACTGCCAGGGACTTGGCCTGCCGGGACGGCAGGGGGCCGGTGGCGTTCAGACTGCGAGGCAGCGGGGTCAGAGGGCTGGTGGTGGACGAGTCAGAGTCATGCACCGTGACGCAGCTGATCACATTGGTGCGCTCGGTTCGGCTCTGTCCAACACTAGACGGATAAATATTAGTTAGAATATTTTTGTACAAAAGCAATAAGGAGTTTAACACGGAGCAGAGGGTTGGACTCACCTGGCCGGATGGAACTTGCGCTCGTCTTCTGTGTCTGTGTCGCTGTGAATGGTGATGATGCTGACCGCCGGGCTGGGGGTGTCCGAGATGACGATGGGCTGGGACAAGGCCACAGAGGAAGCGGGAGGGGTCACGCCGCTGCTGAGTATAGATGTGGTGGATACACCCCTAGACGGAAACAATTGTTTTTTATTTCTCTCCATCTAGACCAGGCAAAATTTTAGAATTGATGAAGAAGGTGTGGGGGATTTTATTTCAGATTATTTGAAGATTTTTCTAACATTTCACCTCAACTCATCTAATCATTACTTGTGTCTTAAACAGGAACTGTTGTCACCCAAGTGTCTCCAAGCCTCTCTATTCAACTACACACAGGTTGGATGGGCTCCGTGCGAAGCATCAGAGGCGGCTAATGGATGGCTCAGTTAGGCACAGTTTTAATCAGAAAAAATTAATTAAGAGATTATGTTTGCCTTCATCTGGCACAACACCTTTTCCCAAGGGAAGCCTCAACCATTTAACAACCTTACAAACCTGTTTCTGTTCTCCCCACTCCGGGCTTTTCCTTTCTTTCTCTCTTGCTGCGTCCTGGCTTGAGATCCGTTTCTGTTGGGGGTTAACAAATTAAAAAATGAGCACAACAAACAACAAGAAAAAAAAAAAAAAAAAAATGGCAAAGATACAATTCTGAGGTATTTGGAGAGAGAGAGAGAGCGATCAACATATCACAGCCTGTCGACATTTTCTAAAGTAATTGTCTGTTCCATGGCATAAAATACACTGAACTCTGATTTATTCATAGCATCTTAATAAAATGATACAAAATGTCCGAAATGTCATCTTTATTTATATTTGGGATGATGATTTCTAGTTAAAAAAAAACAACCTCACCAACATCTGAGAGACACTAAATAACATTTTTTTAATAGAGATTGAGTTCATTTTGCAAGACAAAAGTACTGCTTTCAGCCTTATTTAGTCAAATAGAAAGTAATAATTGAAAGTAATAAAGAGGAATAAATATTTACTAAAAAAGTAATGCAATATTCAGCTTTTATATTTCTCAGTTCTTTCCTTTTTTTTTATCTTTTAACTATTTGTTATTGTATTTACTAATGTAATAATGCTTCAACGTTGAAGACTATTGACTAACCGTGTAAAATACATATAAAAAAAAAATAAATAAATTTGTCTAGAATAATTTTTAACGGCTGCCTGTCTTCTTCTCACACTCTGAGCTTTTCCCCCTCCAAACATGGAGTCTCATTTTTGACCTACCGATGCCAAAATGGCATCAAATGAACATCAACACTGAGACACTAAAACTAAAATGGCAAGTACAGTGAACCCTCGCTATAACGCGGTTCACCTTTCACAGCCTCGCTGCTTCGTGGATTTTTTGTGCAGTTTTTTTCACAGTGCATTGTATTCTGCGTCCTGATTGGCTAAACAGTCTCTGCGCTTCTTCTCTACCGGTGCGCCAATAATGTTATGGTATTTAAATATACGCATTACAGCTTGGCAAATTTTGGTAAACGTTTTTGCCCAGAAGAAAAAAAAGCGACAATAACTACGTTCTTCTTTCGAAAAAACACACCTGCACCACAAGCTTCAGAAGAAAAAGACACTAGAGAGCAGAGTCAGGCCACAGGGTCACAGTCAGAGGCACAGTGAAATACGCGAGTCATAATTTGTCCTACTGTACTTCGTATTGATGATTAAAATGATTATTTTACTGTAGTTATTTGTAAGAAAGCGTTATATTTGTTAAAAAAAATTTTGGGCCTGAAAACAGGTTTTGTTCTTTGGTTTCAATGTAGAGTATTTAATAATAATTGTAAAAAATAAAGGTAACTACGTCGCAGATTTCGCCTATCACGGGTTCTTTTCGGAACGCAACCCCCGCGAAAAACAAGGGTTCACTGTACAACAAATTCCTTGTCGCCCCACAACCCTGCGGCATGTTTCAACCAGTTCACCCACCGCCAGCTTTGTCCCGTCTGCACAGCAGCGCCCGAGTGAATGGCTTCCAGGGGAGATTCTGTGACGTTCGCCTGGTGGGCGGAGCCATGGATGGCCACACCTGGGACCTGCTGCCATGACGAGGGGATGAGGATTTGTTGGGTGCCAGTTGGCCAGGCCTGCTAAGAAAGACAAAAAGACCCATGAGTAGATGCACCCAAGTAGATACTTAAAAATGAGAATCGGTTTTCTAATTGCTGCCATGGGTATTAAGCCATGCTGAGAAATCCACAGACTAAAAAAAAAAAGTAAATAAATAAATACAAGCCAGTTGCCGGGATCGTCTACAGGCAAAAGCACAAAGCTAGAGAAGCGAGCAACCTTTCCCAAGCCATTCCTTTAATTATAGCATTGGCCTGCAACAAATTCACAGGATGAAACCATGCAAAGCACAAACAATGAAGCGCTGTAAACACATCAGATAAAGAGTCGAGTATTTATAGAACCGCGGTGCCTGTTAAAGAAGATCCAGATTAGTTCAGTCCCCTGATGCCAAACAGTCTGCTGATCGTAAATGTTGGGAAAGAGCATGCCACATGTTCATGGGCTGAAACAGAAGAGGTGTGTGTGAGAGCTTTTAGTAGTCGCAGCTGCGACCTCCACTGCTGGAAATCGATGGCAGGACAAGACAAAGAGAAGCTACAAGCAAAGCGCAGACCAACTCAGCAGCGCATGCGCTCCATGCCCTGAGCACACCTACTGGGGGAAGAACTGGGGAATGAAAATGGGCAGATGATGTAGCGGTGGGGGAAAAAAAAGGGGAAATGTCATCAATCTTTAGGTCATGTTCAAACACGAAGTTTCAAAAAAACAGTGCTGCTGGATCATAAGGGGGAATTTGAGCATGGACCAAATGTGATGTGTCCATACGTGAGATTGGAAACTACAAGAAGGACTAGCCCCATAAAACGTGTGGCACAGAAGGAACAGAGAACTTGCAAACGAATGGAGAGACAGAGAGAGAGAATGGGGAAGGAAAGCTGCCAGTGTTAGTGAGCGAGATATTCTCCACAGGATGCCGTCGGTGCTTTACCAGCACAGTGGCCGTGTGCTCAAGGAGGGCGGGCCGACCTACTCCAGGGCCCAGCCCCAGGGGAAGGGAATACTGAGGGGCTATGCCTGCTGGGGGTGGGTGCAAGGTGGCCACCATCAGGGGTGTGCAGGAACCCTGGAGGAGGAAGGGAGGATAGAGGAGGGTAGTGTTAGGTGAGGAGTTAAAAAAATAAAAATAAATTAAAAAAAATACAAGGTCAGGCCCTTCAGCCCTGTGATTGGCTGAGGGGAAGCACAAACAGCTGCAAAGAGACGGACAGAGGCAACACTGGTCAGCTATGTGACTGACGTAGGAGTACTCAACACCCCCCACATTCAAAAAACACTCCAATCGGCTCTGAAAGGAAATCCACAAAAAGCCGAAGCGCAACATAAGGACAAGCAACTTCATCTACACAACCTTTGAAAAACCTAGACCATCTAGTAAAAACCAACTGTTAAACCCATAAGATTTTTTGCCTACTTTAATCCATGTAGTCGGAGGATTATCAGTTAAGCACAAAATGTGATAAAATCCTGTTATGTTTCTTCTAGTATTCACATATAAGAAAGTCAAGATCAAACACATTTTTGATCAACTTTGTGTTCAAAACTCTGAAAGTCCATCTCTAACTTATAAGTCAAAATTTAACAAGATTTCTTTTCTTAGCAAGGTCAGACAGTATTTGCTTACCACACTGAGAACAATCATTAGAGAAGCGAGAATTTCGGCCAGAATATATTTTGAAACATATTTTCCCAACTCTAAGTTCTGTAAACTTCAAGGTTTATGGGCTTAAGCGTAGAGTAAGAGGTGAAGTATAATGAGGGAGAGTGAGGCCTCTGGAGATCAGCGCCCTAGATCAAGGTATCCAAAATTATTAGGCAGCTAAATTGGGGAAAAAAGGGTTTAAGAGACTCTGAAAACTTAAAAATTGCAAAAAGTCTGAGCGGGATGCAGCACTATTGTGATAAATAATAAAAACCAGAAATTTTAACTGGCTCGAGAGAAACATGACTGCAGGAATTTTATAAAATACTTTCAAACAAATTGCTAACAGTTTCCTACAATACACGGTCGGTAACCAGTGGCCTTTGCTACTAAACTGGTTCCAGTAGCAGACTGGTGCTGGAGTTTACTAAAAACCAGTCTTTGAGTCTTCAAACAGAAACCTTCACCCTGGTCCCAGAAACCACCAGTAATTCTACAGCTAGCCAAAGGAAAGAGCTTCTTTATTCAGAAACCAGAGGCTCATAAGTAACTGTAGCCAAGAAAAACATTACGCTCATTTTATATTCACCCGTCAGAGTTTAAACAGCTTAATGCTAGTGGCTGATTGTTTTCCCCTGACTCTATAAATGTTATTTCTGGTGACTTAACTTCTTTAACATCACCTTGGTGCATTAAATTTAGCTGTCTTTAACTCCAGTCCTTCAGCTCTCCTAGTGCAAATCACAAATCAGCAGTTAATGGAAATAAGAGTAAAATTTAAGAGCTGAATCAGTGTTGTTCTTTTTTTTAATTTCCATTTTACTTCTATAAACATTTGAAAGTCCTTTATCTTGTTTCCCAACTCTTTTGTGTTGATGTAACACATAAAATAAAAAAAAACCCCACTGAAGTTTCTACTGATAATGTGAAAAGCTGAGCTTTTGCAAAGCTCTAACGTATTTGAAAATCATAAAAATGCTTACCTGGGTGAGCATACTTGGTTGGATCTGCAGTGACTGAGCAGACTGGTTCTGAGGTACAACAGGTACAGAGTTCTCCACCCTGACAGGGAAGCTGGAGCTCTTACTCGATGGTTGTAGCCCTGAAAAACAAAACAACAATTGAAACAAAAGCACAAAACCAGAAAAACAAACAAAAAGTAATCCAAAGATCATGAAAAACTATTTTTTTCAAATAAAACTAAACCCTATTTTTTCATTGAGTTAATTAGCATAGTTGTGAGAATGCAAGGTTTATCGAGTACAATGTATTTCAAAGTGGAGGCTGTGGTTAGGGAGGTGGCCACCAGGGGGCGCTAAGGTGGCCTCAGAAAGTTTGGAATATGAAGGAAACAAATGCAAAAATAAAAACTGAATCCCATCTATTTTTTAATCAATACATAAAAATATAATCAAATCTGTTTTTCAATCATTAGTGTAGAATACAAGTTAAATAACTTAAAACTGAACTATATACATTCAATATTAAATTTAAGTATAATATTTGTCATGGTCATCCTTCTGATCAAGCTGCTTTCTCCTCAAGCTAGCATAGCACAAGGAAAATTGACAAGTGTATGAAACACAGCTTAGATTTTATTTTACTTTATTGGATAAGACTTGTGTTGGAACTGTGGAATTAATATAAGAAAATATAACATATTTTCTTACAATCAAGAGGGGATTGTGGCGATTTTTGTTTAGTATCAGGTAAAACTTTAAGACATCAGAATGAATAAAGTTATATTACCTGATAATAACATTTTTCACCACAGAACTCAAGGCCAACTAAAATTAAAATGCATTAGACAGCATTTATGCTAAACGAAAGTAATAATTATTGAATAGTGAATAAAAGTGGGAAAAAACACTGTAAAAAATGTATATTCTTTGCATATTTTGAAGCATTTTCTGTGAGCTTCTAAAGAGGCAGAAGGTAATGCTGTTTGGGGGACCAGAGCATGAAAAAACTTTGGAACCGCTGCCTTAGTCTAGTATATGCTCATGCAGAATAAATTCTAAGAGAACTGCTGTGTGGCCAAAAGTCTAAGATCTACCTTGAATAGTAGAGGGTGGACACACAATAAGGGTCTGCTGGAACGGTTCAGTCTGGCTACACAGCCCAGCAGGACGGGCTGGAAGTGGGACGCTTTGTTGAGCCAAACCAGGAATGTTGATAGTGGCCTGTTGGTAAAGAGCTGGCTGGTAGTTCAGCAAAGGCACCGCACCCCCTGCAGAAGGCACCTGTTGGGATGACAACACTGATTAACACCAGAAGACTTAAGAGTTCAGAAACACGTTTATTGTCATTCACAGAATGCAGTTCTGCTTTAGTCTGGTAAACCGCAGTGTCAATGCTGACACAACTGCCCTAATATAACTTGATATGGTCAACTTTACTGTCCAGCTCAAGAAAGCACCACGTTAGTGGACACACTGCAAAAACACAAAATGTTACCAAGTATGTTTGTCCTAGTTTCCAGTACTTTTTCTTATCAGTATTAAGAAATTGACTAAAAACAATCTCCTCTATCTTGCTGAACTGCTGCTTGTAATTTCGTTTTGTCTTATCTCAAACGTACTGAGGTATCTGCACTACAAACTAGACCAAACATACTTGGTAAGATTTTGTGTTTTTGCAGTGGAAAGACAAAGATCTCTGTAATTATTCCCCTGTAGAAAGTGGCACACTTTTTGAAAAGCTACAGATACCACACCTGGACTCTGCTGAAAACAATTTCTAACTTTATGAGAAGAGTAGAAAATACATTTCGTAAACCTAATTGGCTTGAGAGTCATTTAAAGATATCAGGATAAAGTGCTATAATACATGACATAAGCAGAGTCAAAGGCTTAAAAACCGGTTTATGACAGAGAGCAAAAAAAACAATGAATACCCACATTTAGTGTGTGCTATTACAGCCAGGTGTGCATAAATATTTGCAAGCACAGCTCCTACCTGGTTATGCTGGTTAAGCTGGCTACTGAAGGTAACAGTGAGGTTTCCTGCGGTAGCACTGGGGACTGCATTGGTGGAGTACAGAGACTTGCTACTGTCGTACGTGCTCCGGCGCTTGCAGATCTCCATATTTTGGAAGCATGACTTGACACTGGGGTGAAAAAAGTTGCCAATATTTTAGCAGCTACACTTAGATAAGCACTTTCTCCAAAAACTGATTCGACTTTTTCCCCCCCTCCACTTACTGTGAGCTGTGCGGATAATTTATTAGGTGACTCATCGTGACGAAAGGGTGACCCAGCGTTTTTGTGGGCGTGATTCTTTTGTCAGCATCGAGACGAAGCATCCGTTTTAAGAGATCTATGAACTCTCTTCTGTCAGCTTTCTCAGCCAGCATGTCCGTCCCCTCCAAATGAGATGATAGGTTGACCTGAATGCAGAAAGTAACAAAAATGGTTCAACAAATACTTCATAAGATTTCCTAGACATTAAAACAAAGTCTACAAACTAAAGATGAAGTGTACCTGCATCATGTCATCTAGACAGTTGAAGATGTACTTCCTGGCCTCCTTCGATTTGATACCCATCTCCATTTCATGCTCTGCTGGTGTCTGGGGAAAAAAACCCAAAAAACAAAGAATGTAACGCATTTATATCTTTAGTGATAAAGCCATTTTGGAATGATGAACCAAATTACGAAAGAACTTAAACATTATGCCAATTATGAGAGAATTTTAATGAAAGATTGCATCAAAAAATTGGGGCAGGAATTGTTGAACAGCTTTAATTGTATAAACTTGTTGTTTTATGAGACACATCAATGATCTGTAAAATAGGAATTATATGTAGGAAGTTTTAAAGAACAACACAAATTTCTGCCTGATAAAATTGTAATGTCATGTTTTAAATATACTTTTACCACTTCAAGTCTGTTATGTCTTTACTTTTGTTTTTAATCTCTAATGACTGTGTTGCACAATTTGTACAAAATTCTCTAAGAAATAAAATCTAAGCTGTGTTTCATAAAAATATTTTCTACAACAAAACACTAAAAATACCATGAAAAAAAGGTTTGACTTGTTTTGGACAGTTAAAGTTTTCTCAACTAAGCCCTAGTCTGTGCAGTAGATCACTTTATTATGCAACAATATTTTAGCAATGTTTCCATCTAGTTGTCATCTACTACATATGAGTAATAGATGTGTGGTAAGCTTTAGTGTGCCATATCAACCTTAAGCCGCCAGAGCGGGTAGCTGGAGTCCGGGCCTCGGTTGAAGAAGCGGCTGGTCTTTGTGCCGGCGCTCAGGAGGTATTCAGCTGGGAGGCCTTGAGTCTGAGAAATGTATCGGATCTGGAGACACAGAGGACAAGGAATCAGTTTTGCTTCCTACGATCTACTGCATCTTCTCATTTTAGATGACTAGATTTAAGATCTGACCAACATCCATTCTGACCTGGTCATACTCGGAAGCTCCAGGATAAAGAGGCCAGCCTAAAAACAGCTCAGCAATCACACAACCCAACGACCACATGTCAATGGCCTCACAGAACGGCAGGCCCAAAATGATCTCTGGAGCCCTGGACGGCAGACAGCAATTGGCAATTAATGAGTGAAGTGACAAATCTGATCCCAAATGTTTTTTTGTTTTTCCCAAAATGACAGCTTGCGTCGAGATTAGTAAAATACCTGTAGTAGCGAGACTGTAAGTAGGTTGAGCACACAGCTTTCGACACATGACTCGCAGAGCCGAAGTCTATAACCTTCACCCGGTACGGCTGCCTGATCGGGTCGACCAGCATGATGTTTTCAGGTTTCAGGTCTGCATGGATCAATCCTAAACTCTTCAGTTTCATCAGTGCTGTGGCCACCTTAAAACACAAACAGCTGTAACAACTTCTTGAAATACAACGACGACGACAACGACAAAAAGAAGACGTTACGTTTAGCCAACCTGCTGCAGGATGGGTCTGATGTGTCGTAAGGGGAGCGGGCTGAACTTGCTGTGCTTGAGAAAGTCATACAGGTTCTGCTCCAGCATCTCAAACACCAAGCAGGTGTGGCCCTTGTGTTGGAAGCATTCATACGAGCGCACAAAATTGTACTCGTCTGCATTCTCTGCACTCAGCCGATTCAGAATGCCCACCTGTGGAAAACAGAAACCAGCTAGTTAGAAACAAATGTTGTTTACAAAGCTTTCCGTCAGAAAAGTCCAAATTCAGTGCGATGAAAAGCTCCTAGAGATTCAACCTACTGAATCATGAACGTGCTTTACCTCGATTTGTCCCTGACGAGCGTATGAAGGATGATTTTTCAGAATCTTGATTGCCACAATCTCATTGGTGCCCCTTTTCCAACACTTGGCCACTTGCCCGAACGTGCCCCTTCCCAGGAACTCTAGGACTTCATAGCTGGAGGACAAGGAGCAGAGGATCTCGTGCTGAACAAGCTGATAATCCCCCTCTCCGTTGGAGCTGCTGCTCTTGGTGGTCGGAGCCGAGTGAGGTATAGACTGGCCCGTGCCGCCTCCGCCCCCTCCGCCTGTGTGGGTGGAGTAGGTCGCTGCGGGAGCCGAGAGCTCCTCCAGGATTTGAACGCTGCCACACCCGCTCCCGCTGCCCTCGTTGACTTCCTCTATCTTTCTCTTCTGGCCGTGCCTTTGGCTCCTAACTTCTGACGATCTCTCGTGATTGTATGAAGAAGAGGTCGCCTGCTCAGGGACGCGTCGACTGGACCCGCGAGGAAGACTACCTGTGCTATCAGCGGCTCGCACCACCACCTGGCCCCTGGAGCCCGTAGCAGCAGGAGGGAAGACGAGTGACGGCGCAAACGGAGGCACGGCCATGGCTGGGGTGAATGCGTATGCCGACTGGCCTGCTATAGAACCGTAGGCTTCAGTGGTGGAAACGTCCCAAACATTGCTCTCCACCTTGAGCTTCTTAACTCGGCAAAAGGCACTGGAGGAGATTGAAGGGGGAGAGAAGACTTGCAGCTGTGAACTCATTGCTGCAAAAAGGGGGAAAAAAAAGGAGATTTACAACAATTGGAAAAAAAGAAAATAATCAGCATCCTCAATGTATAATTGGGTATATTACCATGCGTCTGTGGCAGCAGCTTTTTGCGCATAGCGCCAAATGTATGATTATGCAACTAGCAGCGATACCTCCTCAACATCTTATTTGCTTCTGCGAGTTGCAGATAATTTATACAAGAAATGTAAAGAAAGCACACCCAGAATGTCATTCGTCAGCCAATTTTTTCCTTCGTATTAGTGATATAGCTTGTGAACAGCACTGAAATGTCATTACGTCAAAACAAGAGTTGATTTACTTGAGAAAACAACTCTTGTTGACATAGATATAAATATATATACCTTTTTTTTTAATGCTGTTTTGTGGAATGTCTGGAGCCCACCAATAAATCAATACATAACTCAAAAGATTTTAACAGAAAACTTTAAATCACCAAATATAATGTAGTAAATGTGACAGCTGGCTGAATAATGCCCCTTTAAAAGTCAATGAACAGAAATTTATCTTATTTACGTTAAAAATGTGTATAATCGATTAAAAACCCAGGAAAATATCAAATACATTTGTTATTTAGGGTAACTGCTTTTAAAGTTTTAATTTAAATCTGCACTCCCCAATTTCTGTGCGGAGTTTGAACTTTTTATTGCTGTATTCAATGGGGAAAAAAAGTCCAGAATATTGCTTAAATTATTCCAGTTTTGTAATTTTGGGTCACAACTTTTCACATTTTTATATAAAATTTGAAAGGCCTAACTTTTATGAATATTTTTGACATACTAGTAGGGAAATTCTTATGGGGATGCACTAAGAAATTTTGATGCAGACTTTACCACTTGACCGAGCTGTAAAAACCCAACAATTTAACCTTTTACCAATTAGTGACCACCAAGTCACAGAATTACATCTCTCTTGGCTATGACTGCTGTTACCAACTAAAGGATACTCCAATTTTGATAGTTTCAGAATCAATGATATGTTCAAAAATCAAGCCAGAGGAAGCAGCATTTAAATTACCATTAAAATTACCAACTCTGAGTCATTAATCTCTTAGGGTAAGAAATCCCCTGGTTAACAACAGGAGCACACAAAACGGGACATTGCCCCTGCTCGCAAAATAATAATTAGTGACAGGAAGGCTTGAATAATAATAATAAAAAAAGTATAGTTTTATATTTTAGGGGGAAAAAATGACAACAGAAGGTCTAAGCTTGATACAGATGAGAAAAGGGGGGGATCAGTCTCTGCTCGAAGCTAGAAACTGTTGTCACAGCATTAGAAGAGAAACGAAAAGGACTGCTTATCTCAACATAATTATACAGAGAAACTTTGAAACATGAGCATGGATGACAGATGAACTATGCACTAGAACACCGTCACACATCATGGGCTCCCAAACAGCAAAGGCCTGTCCTCACAGGGAAAATGCAAGGACAACCCCCCCCCCCCCCCCACCCCCCCCACCACAACCCCCCCCCCACCCCCCCCCCCACCCACCCACACCCCCACACACCCCACACT